>JBBPDB010000134.1:5619079-5645663 GCA_037974465.1 Brachypetersius altus
AGGTGCTGAGCCATATACTCAAACGTGGGGGGGGAGGGAGAGAGAGTGAGACATAGAGATCTCGAGACATAAAGAGAGAGAGTGAGGCAGAGACTGGAAGAGAGAGATGATGAGTGAATAAGTGTGTATGAGCAAGAGTGTGTGAATGTGTGCGTGTGAGTGTTAGTCATATGTAGGTGTGTGAATATGTATTTGTGTATGTGAGTGGGTGAGTGTGGGTATACCACAGTGTGTGTGTGTGTGTATGTGAGTGAGGGTGTGTGTGTTTTACCTGGTAGATGTGGTTGAGTTTGAAGTGTTTAAGCAGTAACAGCAGAACAGCAGAAATTGCTTTAACAATGATTTCTTTGTGCCGATTAACATCAACACCAAGTTTCATACTCTGAAGAACTGTCGTCCTGCACACGCACACGTTCACACACACACGTTCACACACAGACACACACACACAGTGGTATACAGTTATGTTTGTTACACAATGGCTGATCTCTGTACATGGAACATCAGGTCCAGATAAAGAAGCACATTTTCTCAGTCATGCCACTTTCCCCTCTGACACTCTGCCTTTGTGCGCTCTCTGCTTCTGTGCTCCCTCCACTGCTGCACCCCTTCTACCTTGTGTTCCCTCCACCGTTGCACCCCCTCTACCTTGTGTTCCCTCCACCGCTGCACCCTACCTGCCCTGTGTTCCCCTCACCACCGCACCCCCTCTGCCCTGTGTTCCCTTCACCACCGCATCCCCTTTGCCCCGTGTTCCCTTCACCAGTGCATCCCCTCTGCCCCGTGTTCCCTTCACCAGTGCATTCCCTCTGCCCCGTGTTCCCTTCACCAGTGCATCCCCTCTGCCCCGTGTTCCCTTCACCAGTGCATCCCCTCTGCCCAGTGTTCCCTTCACTAGTGCATTCCCTCTGCCCCGTGTTCCCTTCACTAGTGCATTCCCTCTGCCCCGTGTTCCCTTCACCGCTGCACCCCCCACTGCCCCGTGTTGCCTCCACCACTGCACTCCCTTTGCGCCGTGTTCCCTCCACCACTGCACTTCCTCTGCCCCTGCCATGTTCCATCCACATCTATGTTCCTTCCCACCCCGCTTTACCTTTTGGCCCTTCTTTCCCTTCTACAACATTCAGACCCTGATCTACACCCCTAATGGGTAAATGCTATGTGTCCAAGTTTGTGTGTGTGTGTGTCTTACGGCATCTCCTCAGGCAGCACATCTGCAAGGATGTTAATGGAGTCAGTTTTGGCCTTTGAGGTTGGAGCTGCAGCAAGCAGGATCTTCAGCAGAGCAATCTTAGAACACATACACCCACACACAGTTCATTTGGGCCTTATGAAACATGTGGCTGTTTCTGGCTGGCTGCTACATTTTAGGTTGAATTTCTTTAATTGGTCCAAAAAGCTAAAATCTGCTTGGACGTTTACCATGTACTGCGGCAGGCTGGGCAGGATCCCCTGATAGAGCAGTTCAGTCGCACACAGCTCAACTTCCTCCTCCCCCTGAAACACACCCACAAATGAATGCACACAGAAATTCAAAGATTTACAAAACACACATCTGTGAGTACTAATAAAGGTGATTTGGTGTGTGTTTGTGTTTATACTGACCCCAGACAGTGGAGTTTTCTGATACTCCGCCTCCTTTGCGATCTGAACTTCAGCTATGGACACATACTTATGCTGCAAGGACACACATGTGAGCACATCAGTAACAGTAACTGATTACACATAGCACAAATCTACAAAAAAAAACAAACAAACTCACAGACCCTAACCATACAGCAGCAAAGACACACACACACACACACCTGTTTTAGGGTTTTGATGCTTTCATGGATGGGCCTGGGTAGACCAACCACTGTGTCTGTATCACTGTAACACACACACACACACACACACACACACACACACGCGTTATCTGAATGTTTTTAATTTGAGTGATGAAAATCAAAACGGTTCATACATCTCCAAAACCCAAAGGTATTAATAATAGTAATTAGCAACAACAGTAGTGTAACTGGGCACAAGGACTATAAAACAATAGTGTATCTGTGCATAAGGACATTACAATAACAGTATAGTATATGTAATAACTACATAATAATCACTCACTTGCCCAGCGTATAGCCAATAAATTTACTCCTGCTGCACTCGAGGAAATTCTCAATATCCTTCTCTCTGTTCAACACAAAACACACACTGTGTTAGAATCTGTGTGTGAACGCTTGCATGCTTAGTTGTGTATGGAGAGGATGAGTACATGTGTATGTACCTGACTTTGGGAGCCCAGGGCAGGCCCTTTGGGAAGGAGACACGGTCAGTGGGGGGAGGATGGGGAAGGGGCGGTGGCATGACATCGTCACGCTCCAGAGGAAAAGGCTCTGCCTCCAGAGCGCTCTCGTTGTTATCGTTATCATCACTTTCATCATCCTCATCGCGCGCATCATCAGCTTTATAAGGGTCCTTCTCATTAAATGCATCCAAATTCTCCTGCTTTATCAGAGCCTAAATGGAGAACATGTTGGGGGATTTTGGGGAGGGAAGAGAATCGAGTTAACCCACTGAAGGCCACTGGACCAGACAACATTGCACCAAAATGTTGTGTAGATGATTCCAACGCTAGTGACCCCTAGCCCGAATGATTACTGTCCCATATAACACAAGTACCATCCTGTTCCTCAACTACCACCCTGTGTCGCACACCTACAATCCTGCTGCACTATCATGTCCTGTCACACAAACACCCATCATCAAAATGTGCCCAAATATGCTTGTCATGTGGCACATAAAAATCACAGCTGTCCCACACTGGACCACCTACAGTTACCGAGCTGGGTTAGTTACAGAGTTGCTAGGTAGGTTACTGAGTTGTAGGGCCAGTTACAATTTTGCTGGTCTGGTTACATGGTTGCTGGGCTGTTTACCAGGTTGTTAGGCGAGTTACAGAGTTTCTGAGCTGATTACTGAGTTGCTGGGATGATTATCAATTTGTCACGGTGGTGACTCAGTTGCTATGTTATCAAACTGTTGGTATGTTACCAAATTGCTCAGTGAGTTACTAACGGGTTACAGAGTTGCTGGGTGGGTTACAGTGTTGCTGGGTACGTTACTGAGAGGTTTCTGTTGTTCTGTGCTTATTTATTTTACTGATTCTGACCAGACTCACACATGTATTAGTATTTTATAAACTAAGTACCTGCACAAACTGCATAATGTACAACTGTTGTGTGTACCTTGTGTTCTCTGCGTGTTTTCCTCTGCTGTTGCTCTATCAGGTCAGAAGCTGAGGCAGGTGGGGAGGCAGCCCTCATGCTGCGAATCACACTGATGCTGTCCTCTGGGAGGCGTGGCAAACCAAGCTCCGCCCTCTTACACACCTTCATCCGCTGCAGCTCCTCAAACCCCCCGAGAGTGAACTGAACACATCAAAGACTCGTTAAAACACATTTAAGAAATTAGAACTTTTTCCCCGAGCAATGGATTATGAGGAACACACACAGCAGCATAACCTTAGCAATACACACAAATACATATACATATGCCCACATACAGACAGATATACATTGCTAAATACACACTGATACATATTGGCGAAAGAAACAAGAACAAGGTCAGAAAGAGATTACCAGTATAGTTTTCCAGAGCAAGAGAAGGACCTTCTTCATTGGAAAGTGGGGGGCGTGTCCACTGCAGAACTTAGTTACCATGGCGAAGAGCATCACAGAGACAGGCTCACTGTTATAAAGAGGAGAGCCTGACCAGTCAGTCAGACACACACATACACACACACACACACACACGCACGCACACAAAAAAACTTTTTCATCACATCAGTTCAGTTATTAATGTTGTAAGACATTTTAAATCCACATACACACACTCATACTTACTCCTACCCAGCTCAGTTTTGAAGGTTTCTCTGGACATTCTCCATTCTGGAGGGTCTGCAGGATCCTCTTGCTGAATCGTCTCCACCATCAGATACATGATGTTTAACAGCACCCTAAACACACACACACATGTGTCAGTTGCGTGAAGGTTGGTGTGAGGTGTGCGGGAGTTGTGTGTGAGCTGTACCTCAGGTCGGTGCTATCTGCAAGGGAAATTGCCGGTTTCCTCACTGCACTGCTGCACGCTGCACTGTTGCTGACACAAACACAAACACACACAGAGTAATAAATTTCACACAGTAGTTAATTTCTTCTTTTCTTTTCTTCTGATTACTTCTCAACAATTGTTACAATTATTATTTTTATTAGTATTATTATTATTATTATTATTATTAATGTTGTTGTTACTCTATTTCCATGTTGAGCAGCTCCACGAGTGCAGAAAATGCTCCCACGTCCAGCAGCAGAAACACGTTATACCTGATCCAGTGCTGCACATCTGTCTCTGAGCTACACTCTGCAAATGTACCTGAAAACACACACACACACAGGTTAATAATGAAATCAGCAGATGTGAAGATGTAGAGATATAAAGATGTGAGAGCGAGTGTGTGTGTACCTTGGGCCATATAGAGGATGGCTCTTGCAACCTTTAACCTTTTCTCTCGCCCAGTCACGTCCAGTCCATCCAGCAGACGCATGGCGTGAGCGCGATGCTGTGCAGCATCAAGATCTACCCACTTCTTATCACCCACTGACACAAACACACACACACTACAGTCATCACAGAGCACAATCTGTGTGTATCACCTAGCCATTATAGCATGTCGTGTAATAGAGGGATTAAGAGGGTCACAGAATGTTACTAAGAGTGAAGTGTTACAGACTGTTGAGGTACTGTGTACTGTAAAGTGTTATAGAACATAGGTGTTCGACAGTGAAGGAAGGTATTTGGGTGTTTTGATGATGAATTAAGTTGTTCATGTGTGTGTTAGTGAATTAAGGTGGTCTGATCTGCAATGCTTTGTTTTTTACTGACCATTAGTGTGAAAATCCTCCTCAAAGCACTTCCTGTTCAGCTGGAACTCTGGACCTTCTGTGTAACTGTACAGCTCTAAACAGGACAAAAGGTCAGCTGGGGTTACTTAGGGTCAGTGGGTAACATTGGAGTCACTCAGGGTCAGTGAGTAACAGTTACTTAGGGTCAGAGTGCAACAGTCAGTGGGTAACAGTGGGGGTCACTAAGGGTAAATGGGTAACTGTCAGTGGGTAACATTGAGGTCACTTGTGGTCAGTGGGTAACAGTGGGGTCACTATGGGTAAATGGGTAAGCGTCAGTGGGTAACAGTGATGTCACTTGTGGTCAGTGGGTAACAGAGGGGTCACTCAGGGGAAGTGGTTAACTGTCAGGGGGTAACAGTGGCGTCACTAACGGTAAGTGGGTAACTGTCAGTGGGTAACAGTGGGTTCTCTTGTGGTCAGTGGGTAACAGAGGGGTCACTCAGGGTAAGTGGGTAACAGTGAGGTCACTTGTGGTCAGTGGGTAAAAGAGGGGTCACTCAGGGTAAGTGGGTAACAGTGGGTAAAGTTTCTTCTCACCTGAAAGTTCTGCAGCCCATTTATCAGAGTCAGCATATTCAAACTCCAGATCAGGAGCTTCGGAAAATCCCTGAAACACACAAGAGAGACACAAAGCTAAACCACATATACTATACTATAAACCACATATAGTTTCTATGTCTAAAGGGAGAGAAAGACAGCAAGAGAGACAGAGAGAGGGAGATAGTGGTTAGAGAAAGAGGGAGAGAGAGGAGAGAGACTGTGTGTGAGTGATTGAGAGAGAGAGAGAGACAGAGAGGGAGAGGGAGAAAGACTGGGAGAGAGGATGTTTGATGGTAACTGTAAGTGAAATAAAAACATAATCTGCTCTTTAACATGTTTGAGCTAATGCTAAAATAAAATACTGTGACAGAGGCGGATTAAACTGGGTTTGTGTTTAATGTTATTGTTTTTTGGAAGTAAACAAACATACTGAGATGCTAATGACAACGCAGCAGGTCTTAAAGGTTTTGTTAACGCTTTTTATTCGTCTTTAGAATCAGAAAGCTTTATTGATACCAGAGAAAATTGCTTATGTTTGACTGCAAAGACAAACAGACAAGAACAATATTAAATATAAAGCTAAATAATAATATGTAGAATAAAACACAATATGGAATACACTATGATATATTCACAAATGCTGGGTATCGACACTATATATAAATAACTTCAGGTCGTTATATGAATCACTAATGACACAGGCGGTAGTTAGGAGTACATTATTTCACTTAGAAATCGTTATAGAAGTATTATTGATTAGCAGTGATTTTGCATGAGATGAATGTTTGATGCTCAGATGGGCTTAATGGTTTTCAATTTAACGTTAAGTTAGATCAAGGAGCAATAACAACATATTAAGGCAGATTATTTGGTAATAAAACTGAAAAGTTTGACATGGTTTAATGACCCTACCCACAGGACCACCTTAACAAGGATCCCCAAACCCAGAGGACGACCTCAACAATTACCCAGCCCCCTAACGTAAGGTGGACTGACCCAGCTGTTGTGTTTAACGTAGATTTAAGGTAGACTGACAGCTCTGCTGTGTTTACAGTAGATTTAATGTGGACTGACTCTGCGCTGCTGTTTAAGGTAGATTTAATGTGGACTGGCTCTGCTGTGTTGTGGTTAAGGTAGATTTAAGGAGGACTGATTCTGCTCTGTTGTGCTTAAGGTAGATTTAAGGTGGGTTGACTCTAATCTTCTGTGTTTAAAGTAGACTTAAGGTGGATTGACTGCGCTGCTGTTTAAGGTAGATTTAATGAGGACTGACTGAGCTGTGTTATAGTTAAGGTAGATATAAGGTGGACTGACTCTGCTGTGCTGTGTTTAAGTAAGATTTAAGGAGGACTGACTCTGCTCTCCTGTGATTAATGTAGATTTAGGATGGACTGACTCTGGTGTGTTTGTGGTTAAAGCAGACTTAAGGTGGACCGGAGAATTCCTCCTGAGTTACAGCTTCGCTAAAACCTCTTACCACTTCCCCAGTCAAGACCATTTCCCACGCGTGTGGTGTGTGTGTGTTCTTACCTCCGAGTCCTTCCTCTGGGCTCGGATAAACTCGCCCCGGTTTTTCGGTAAAGTCGGTTTTGGCTTCCCGGGAGCGCCGTTACCCTCCATCTTTCCTCCACATACACAAATCTCGCGAGAACGCACGTATAACGTTAACAAAGCTCTGAGCTATCGCGAGAGTCCTCAGCTGACGTTTTACTCAAAGCTTAAAAGTTAAAAAAAAATCCCAACAGATAAATAACATCAATTATAATTAAAATAAAAACACCAACACCAATAATAATAATAATAATAATAATAATAGTTATGTATTAGCTTTATGGAAATCTTGCCCAAAGATCTTAATGCATGTATTAATAAATTAAATTTTAATGCAGCAATTTTTACAACCAAAGTTGTCATAAAACAGCTTTACAGAATCCAGGGTGGTATTCCATGAAACTAGATAAAGGGAAAGTCTGACTTACTTTCCCTTTCCTTTTTACTCTCTTACATACTGAGCAAGTCAAGAGCAAGAGAGGTGAGGAAAAATTCACAAAAGCTCTAGGAAGAAACCTTGTTAAGAACTTTCAAAAAGGGGAACCCATCCTCCTCTAGTTGACCTGGAGAGAGAGATAAAGAGAGTTTCTATTTTCAAAAATAACAATAGAAGGCCTTTGTGTACAGATTAATCATTGTTAATAATAAATAACATTGTAAGATTATTTATTTCATTTTAAAGCCTTTCAAGGCGCATAAGGGCCTTAAAGACAAGTAAACCAGAGCATAAATTTGATGTGCTGCAAAATACAAATGGCTCCAATAATGGGTGTCCAGCTTATGATGTGACATACACACTGTAGACCAGACTAAATGGAGCTACTAATTTAACTTTCTGTGGTTCAGGATCACTTTTCATCTTTTCCTGGTTTACATCTGATTGTTACAATGTCATGCCCAAAATAATCCAGAAAGTGTTAGGTTTGGCTAGAGTTAGAGTTTAGGGTTGGGTTAGGTTAGGGTCACGGCTGAAATAAGGGTTAGATTAAGACTAGGGTTAAAAGTTAAAGACTTGTTAGGGTTAAGGTCAGGGCTTAGGTTTGGGGCTAGAATTATTGTTTCAGTTGTTTGGCCTAGTGTTTTCAAGACAAAAATATAGGTTAGGAATATAAAGTACCATCTTGGCCTGACTGGCCTATTTCACTCACCTATTCAATCTCCCAAATGCTGCACCCTTATGTTAGGGTTAAGTTTGGGGTTACGGCTAAGATGAAGTTAAGGTTAGGTTTTTAGGGTCAGGGGTTTGGGTTTAGTTTAAGGCCGGGGCTAAAGCTGGGGATTGGGTTAGGGGTTTGAGGTAGGGTTAGGGGTTAGGGTGTAGGGCCTGCCCTCATAAAATAGTTCATTAATTCAATAACTGCATTAATTAAGGTCTCATTAATGTATCAGTCTCATTTTCATGATCAAAAATGGTCAGTTTTCTGACCATTGGTGTATTTTGTTTTTTTTTTGTGTTGGTGTATTTTTTATTCTCTAATTTTATATACGGTATATATTTTTATTATTTTCTTCTAGACTGTAACCTGTTGAGAAATCCAAGGAAGAGTACCCTCTAGCCCTGAATGGCCTATTTCACACATCTATTCAACCTTCCAAATGTTGCACAATGAACCTGGAAATAAAAAGGGGTGTAGATCCAAAGAGAGTTGTACTAATGGTATTTAGTACATTAGGGTTATGGTTAGGGTTCAGTTTAGGGTTAGTCCGTCATCCTCACAAAGGTTCTGTTGAAGTTTGGGGGGAAATTTGGAGTCTGATCAAAGACAGAACAAGCCAACATCCAATCACTTAGTCTGCTCTGGCCCTATGGACAGGCTCTACCAAATCTGGTACATTTGGGTTAGTGTTAAGATTGGGTTTCTAGGTTAGGCTTAGGCTTTTAGGGTCAGAGGTAAGGGTTTAGGTGATGGGGTTAGTTTAGGGTTAGGATTAAAGTTGGCTTCAGGGGTTAGTGGTTAGGGATGGGCTTAGGGTTAGGCCACCAGTTGCTCCTGAACCCTAAGGTTAGGGTTTGGGTTGTTTTTTGTTCCCCGTGGTACTTAGATATAATTTTTACCTCCATCATACTGGGAAAGGCATTGTTCTTAACAAACTGTTCTTGGATGGCTGAGAGACGTTGCTCTACAAGAATGTTTAGTACCATTCTTTATCCTTGTGTTGTGCTTTATGCTGTGTTCTTAGGCAAGGTTGTGAGTGAACAAACTCCCTTCAATGAGAAGCTTACCCAAGAATTTGTCTGAGGACAATGTAAGAGGATGCATTAGGAGAGGAGATACTCTTTGAAAAGGTGAGTCTTCAGGAGGAAGCTGGAGGGGGGATTCTGCTCTGGTCACAATAGGCAGCTCAAAACACACTCACTCACACACACACACACACACACACACACACACACACACACACACACACTTAGAGTTCCTTTATCAGCAGAAAATATTCTCACTTGTGATGACCCCTGGACCTTGACATTGCCTCAACAACCATTCATACATTAATTCCAGTTTTATTTGGAATGAATGCATGAATGGAACCAAGTTAATGACAGAGAATTAATGTAATGATGAATGAGTGAATGTGCACTATCTATATCATATATTGATCTATCAGTCAATATATGAATCAATCACCTATGTCGTCTGAATTCTTTCATGTATCACACAGCATAAGTGATTGATTCATTAGTCTTTAGAGTGATTTTTCTCTCTGTTAACATTGGTTGTAAAAAGTGAAATGTAAATAAAACTGCATTGAGTTCATTGAATTAACTGCTGTCCTCTGTTCAAGATGGTGATGATGGAACCCGAGTGGGCCGTACTCTTGTCAAAGATGGTGACGATGATGACGGGACCCCCAATCCACACCCACCATCCACCAAACCCAACCCAACCCAACCCCACCCAAAACACAAACTCATATTGTCCCTTTCTCATGAAGAGGGTATAATGTACTGTTTATCCACACTGCAGCTTGAGGCAAACAAGCAACTTGAGGCAAAAAAAAACTTCAACTGGAATGCATGCATAAATTGCACCAATAAATCACAGTGAATTCATGTAATGATGAATGAGCGAATCTACACACCAATAGAACAGAAACCAATAGAACAGTCAGTACACGAATCAATCGCTGAATTCTCTTCTATTCCATTAACCATTTTCGGCATGTTGAGCGATCTTTCTCTCTGTGTGTAAAAAGCGACTGCTTTTTACTGCTCTGGTGGTTCGTGAGTGGTGCGAAAACCTTTTTCAACTTCACACGGAGATGTCACTTCCGCTGGGAGCCGAGCGCCATTTTGCGCTGGGCTGGCTGTGGACAGGTCTGAAGGCGTAGAAAGGCGCACAAAAAGCCCAATTAAACTTGACAGAGAGGCGCCGAATTCGTTTTCACCGTCTCCTCGTTTATTTCGTACAGGACTGAGGCAGTGGAGGCGATGGGTGGGCGTGTTTTGTTGGTCTGTAGTGGGAGTCGGTGAAGCCGCAGTGAGGCGGCGCAGTGTTTGCGCCTAAATTCGCTCCAGTGAAAACACGCAGCGCTTCTAACGATCCCACACCGCGACCAAAGCACCGGAGAGTCTCCCGGCCGGACTTCCATGCTCCTCGGACCCCGTCAGGCCGACCGGTGGGTGTGTAAATAAAAACCAGAGCTACTAACGCTACTGCTAAAACTGCAGCTACTGTCTGTTAGCACGCAGGCTAAACAGCCAAACCGGGTCGAAATTATTCAAGTTCCATATTCTCATCCTGTCGTAAGGTTTACTAGGGTGTTTTTAAACGGTGACCGGTATTTAATAGTTTAATGAGTCAGTCTGTTAGATGTTTCCTTGTTTCGACTGAACCTGCCGCTCCTGGCCTGCATTGTCTAGCGTTAGCATTAGCTTTAGCATTAGCTACATTCATTGACGAGCCCCGTGGCCTACAGCCCTTCAGAGAGAAAAAAATGAACACCGGAAGATGAACACTGGCCATATAACCTGAAACTTCTGCTTTTTAGCAATTTCTTAGCCATTGTGTCTTCCTAACGTGGTTTTGTTGTTTAGTAACTCTTTGTGCATTTTTGTTTGTTTAACAAAAATGTGTTTTCACACTTTCGAAGACGTTTTTGACCACGTGGAATGCCTTTCTGCTGTTTGTTTTTAATGAAATGGACAGCTACTGTAATAATTATGTTGTGGTATAGGATGTCTAATCATTTCTTGTGTAATTGTGACAGGAAAGATGTTTCAGCTTCCTGTGAACAACCTCACTCGGCTGAGAAAGGCCAGGAAAAAGGTCAAGAGACTGTTAAGTGACATTGGACTGGACTATTGTAAGGAATATGCTGAGGTGAATAAACTTTTTTTTTCATCGAAATGTTAATGCAACATTAATACACACTTGATCTTGGGCTAAAACATTTTCCTGTCATTTCCAGTGGTAAAGCAAGTGTTTTTTCAGCTGAAAATAAACAGAAATTGATGAGGTTCATTCTTCAGCTATAGTTTATAAGTTTATATGGAAATAATTATTTTGTAAGCAATTTTTAAAAAACTATTGATCCAGACTTAATTGTGCTTATTATTAAAATTCTCTGGAGAAGGCTGTTGTAGAAACCCACCATTTTTCTCAGTATTTAATTGCTCATTACAGAAATACTATTAGCCATGTCAGTCCTGGTTTAAACTAGTTAAAATATGTAGCACTGGAGTCTACAAATCTAAATCTGTACCAGAATCAGACTCAAAATAAGTAATAGGTAGTTAAAAGTTGTTTTTAAGTGTGAACTTTTAAATCTGTCATTAAGGATGCAGGAAGTGCTGACCATATGCAGTGTTCTGCCAATTTCAGTGTTTTTCCTTAAAATTGTTCTCCCTTGTAGGATTACAAAGAGTTTGACTCTGATGAGTCTTATTCGAAAAATTATTACCTTGATGTATGCTTGTGGGATCCATCGTGGACAAAGTCACAGGTAAGACATGTTTACCAACCATATGCAGTAAGAAATGTTCTGTTGAAGTGAATTAATGTTGTTCAGCATCAAATGTTTTGCCCCTAATGTTTTCCAGGACTATAGAACTAAGCAGTTTTGCTGCTCAGATTGCCCCTTTGCCTCCAAGTACTTCTCAGCATACAAGAACCACTTTCGCAATGTTCACAGAGATGACTTTGAGAACCGCATTTTGCTCAACTGCTCTTATTGCATGTACAGTGGGAACAAGAGGACCCTGGAGACTCATGTCAGGCTCTTCCACATGCCGCAAAACATGGCACGACAGGGCATCGCCAGCCCACAAGGCTCCCTGGTGGGTGTTAGGGATGGCGTACGGATAGATAAACCAATGCTGACCGATAAAAAGGAGCTGCCAGTGTACTACTGCAAGAAGTGCACCTATCGGGACCGACTGTACAATGTGGTGCGCAGGCACATTTACAGGGAACACTTTCAGCATGTGGCCATGCCGTATGTAGCCAAAAACTCTGAGAAGCAGGAGAACAGTGAGGTAGTGGCAGTCAATAGTCACGGTATTCATTGTAAAAGCTGCCTCTTTGTCCCCCGATCCTACGAGGCATTGGTCCAGCATGTCATTGAGTTCCATGAACGCATTGGTCATCAAGTGACGGCTATGATAGGCCATACCAATGTTATAGTGGCTCGCCCACAGGCGAACGTAATTCAGCGGGGTAGTACAATAACCCCTGGTGTACCTCCTCACATGGCACAACCAGTAAACCGTTTTAATGTGCCCAAAGTAATGGGGATGTCTGTGGGTAACCATTTCAAACAGGGTGTTGCAGGAAACTCTGTATCTGCACAGCCAGTGCGTATTACACTACCTGACAAAGCTGTGTCTGGCACAGTCTCACAGCCACATACGGGAAAACACTTGGGTGGCTTTGCGGTTACAGCCTCTCATGGTAATGCCTCATTCTCCCCTTCAATGAAGTCCCTACCTCTGTCTTCAGTGCATTCTGCAACTGCCACTTTGACCTCATTGCAGGCCAAAAAGGCTTCGGCTAATGCACTGAACACCTCACAAACGCAAAAGTGGAAGATTTGTACCATCTGCAATGAGCTCTTCCCTGAGAGTGCGTACAGTGCTCACTTTGAAAAGGAACACCAGGCGGAAAAAGTGCGGGCTATGGCTAAGTACATCATGAAGATACACAACTTCACAAGCAAGTGTCTGTATTGTAACCGCTACCTTCCAAGTGACTCCTTGTTGAACCACATGCTAGTCCATGGACTGACATGTCCACAGTGTCATTCTGTATTCTATGAGGTTGAAAAGATAGTGGCGCACAAGCGGCAGGCTCACCCAAATGAGCCAGGGGAACCTCTTGGTGGCTCCCCACTTACTTTTGACCTCACTCTTCAGCAAGGCAGTCTTAAAAATGTGCAGCTTATCATTACCACTTACAACATGAAGGAAACACCGGAGTCATCGTCCTCAGGTGGGCAGCAAGCAAACAGTGCTGTAGCCAGACCTTCAATGATGGGAAAGGGGACAGAAAAGCCTAGTGAATCCCTGATGAGGAATGCATCCCAGAATCCTATACCCCAGAAAAAAGAAGTTGGGAAGACGCTCTGTCCACTGTGCTTCACCATCCTCAAAGGCCCCATCTCTGATGCACTAGCACACCACCTGCGTGACCGGCACCAGGTACTTCAGACGCTGCATCCTGTAGAGAAAAAACTCACTTATAAGTGTATCCACTGTCTGGGTGTCTACACAAGTAACATGACTGCTTCCACTATCACACTTCACCTGGTGCACTGCCGGGGAGTTGGACAAAGTCCCAAGGGTCACTGCAGCAAGTCAATATCCACACTGCGCTCAACTGGAGCAGGTACTCTTAAGCGAGAACTAGTGGCCTCAGATGCCATTGATCCTAAGAGGAGGAAAATGGTGGACCAAAGCAGGTACTATCCCACAGTGTTTGTGGAGAAGCCAGAAGAGCCTGTCGTTCTTGCCTTGGATCCCAAAGGTCATGCAGATGAGTCTTATGAGGCGCGAAAGGCTTTTCTCACCACATATTTCAACCGCCGTCCCTATCCATTGCAGCGTGAGGTAGAGAAACTAGCTGCTAGTCTCTGGTTGTGGAAGTCTGATGTCTCAAGTCACTTTGCCAACCGCAGACGTTCATGTGAACGGGACTTTGTTACTCGTAAACCAGTAGTGTTGCTTGGCTTTAATATGCGAGCAGTGAACCAGCTCAAACATAACTTGAATTTTGATGCTGAGTGGGTGTTCGCAGTCAACAATGAGGAGAAAAGTGGAATTTCAAGAACCTCCAAAGTGAGGCTGAAGGCTCCTGTTGGTTTTTCTGCTGAGGTGGCTACCAAAGCGCTTCAATTTAGGGGTATGAGACAGTCTCTAAACACTGGACGAAGTAGTCAAAGCAACTGTGCCTTCAAGCCAAGCCCTGGAACCGCTTCAGAACCGATTGCCATTGATTCTGACAGTGAATCAGACCAAGAAGAGATGGTTGTAAAAAACATGAATCTCAGTCAGCAAGCAGCTACATTTCGACCTTCTGTGGTGCAAACCCAGGCAAAAGGGTCTGTGCTGAGGGAGGGTTTCCACCATGAAAAAGATGGCATAGCAAGTAGAAATTCTGTCAGAGGGGAGGAAAAGATTCTAGATGGTTCGGCATCCAGTTCCAGTCCAGATGAGGTGATATGGACCGGCAGTGTGTCCCCGAATCAGGGTCACTACAGACCAGCTGGACGATTTGAAGAGAAAGGGAAGGAGGTGGGGTTGTTGGGTAGATGATGGCTTCTCCCCCAGCCTCAGTGTTAAACTCCTTCAGTCTTGGGTGAGAACTTTTACCTCAGTTTGACTTCCAAAAGCGTGATCAATGAATCTGAAACCCTTAAAAGTGGAACAGTGGTACAAGCTCACTGAAAGAACTGTTTACTATCAACATGTCTGCTGTGAACAAGCAGTAAAAATAACATGCTGTATTATTCTTCTTAATGCATAGTCCCACTGGTGATCTTTTTTTTTTTTCTACATTACACAGCCCTCTATATTTAATCACACTGTTGTTGAAATTGTAACAAAACTGATAGGCCTGTTTCTCTCCGATCAAATAAAATTGACATTGTAATTTACTAAAAAGTGCTTGGATATGTTTTTTGTTTGTTTTCCTTTTGTTTTTTAATTATCATAAGAAAAGGTCAGTGAATTTAATATGAATACTTAAACAGTTTCTGTTGAGCCAAATGCCTGGTTTATGAGTACTTAACTAGAGTCTGTAGCTTTAGTTCTGTCTTAAGTTACCTTATTAGACTTTGTCATGTATTTGACAGTTTTAATAAAGTTGTATGATTGTCTTTTTCAGTTCAATGTGAAATTGATGTTTTTTTTTCTAACAAGTGCCAGAATATTCTCTTCCTCACAATGGTAATGCAGACCCAATGTGTTTTGTTTTTTTTCTGGATCTGAATAAAGGTAACTTTATTAATGAGTGTTTTAGTTATATTTTTGAGTATAGTCATTCCTGTAGTTCATGCTAGCATTAAGTCACTAATTAACTTCTTTTTTTTGACATCTTGGTTGATTAGCATCTTGGTGTCCTGCTTGTAATGTTTTTCTTTAACATGCAGCTTTATTTAACTCCATGCCTTTCATGGTTTGACCATCCAGACACTGCACTTGCATGGTCCAGCCATTAGATGGAACTGTCTCTAAATTCAAATGCAGAATCTACATCTGTTCCTTAAGTAATTGCTTCGTTCTCATCAAATTTCTATAGTTAAAATCATAGGAAATTAAAACAGTATAGAGATTCTGTAGACTTCGCATCAGTTATGTAGAAGTGGACATTTTCTTACTTGAACACTTCTGCCTGGAAATTGTATATAGTTTTGAGAAACGTTTCAGAATTTAAGGTGAAATCTGCAACTAATAGATCGTAGGTAGATGTTTTTTTTTTTTGTTTACCCAACAGAAATGTTTATAGTGAACACATAGTATGTATGATGTGTAAATACAAATTCTTGTTTTGTTAAGGATGACTTTTTTGGATGACTGACTAGATTCGTGCACTGACCAAATTACGGTAGAGAGAAAAATTCACTTCTATGGCCTCATGAAAATGAAACCCGATTTGGTGTTTTTAACAGAAAGCTTCTAAAAGCTAAATGGGCAGATCCTGTGGTTGCTAATCTCTGACTGTCATTTGGTGCCATTTCCCTAGTGAGGAGTCGGCCGTTTTAGCTGATAAACACGGGCAAATAAAAGACCAAACCTGTCATTCTACTGATTATTATTGATTTTTGGAGTTGTTTTTTGCTGATCTTCAGAATAGCTCTTATTTGGCATGTGGATCACTTTTTAATACAACACAGTTTCACTTGTTATGTGTTTGCATCTTGTGATCTCATGGTCCGTAGATCAGGGTAGAAACTTGAGTCACTCTTTTCTAAGAGGAAGCTAGCGGAGGGAAGAGTTACCCACTCATACTTGTGGGTCAGTTAGCGATGGTTAAAGTGTGCGTGTGTGGTAAGTGGTTAGAATAAATACATAAGTGATCTGTAAGAAGTACACAACCTATATGATCTCCGATGATGCATAGACAGAACGACTTGGCCTAGGCAGCCATGCAAATCGTTGTTTATTTCTGGATTTACTTCATAATGTACAGTATACGAGCTCTCATTTGCTTAATGGGTTTTAGGGGTATGTAGCAGCTGCATCCTTGAGTCATGCATTTTTATTTTTGGGAACTCAGTATCAAAATTGGTGATCTTGAAAGGCCAGCTGATGCAGCCTTGGCCAGTAAACTCCAAGATATGTGCAAATGCTGAGCTTAGCTTAGTTTTGAATTTGAGTCCTCGCACAATCAATTGTTGGTTACATTGTCAGTGTCTTAGATGTTATGTACAGCAGAAGAAAAAAACATTTTAGTTGTAATATATCTTAATGTAACAACTTTATTCCAAATAAACTGGTGCCATTTCTGTCAATCAGGGCATGTTCATGAAATGTAATGCTTAAAAAAAAGTGTAAAATATAAATAGGCTTAGAAAATTTCCAGTCTAACGCAGGGTGTGAGCTATAGCTAACATTTAATCAGAAATTCAGTCTCAGAACTTTGGTCTAATTGCAAAAGATTGTATTCACCGCAAGTAATAGAAGTCGATCATATTTTCCTGTTCTGGTTTATTTAGATCGATTCAGGTTATTCAGTGTTTTTAGTTCTGCTTATCTTAACCTGTGAATTGCACCTGCTTCCCTGCCTGCTGTGTGGGAGTAAATGCACAGGGGTAAAACTGTCAGAGTTTAAATTTAGGACTTGGCACAAGTGGGTGTTCAGTAAAATGTTTTGTCACTAGGAGCCTTATGGAAAGTGGTTCATTTGAATGTTCGCATTCCAAAAACTGCGGGACAGTGCTGAATGGACAATGGCAGTATTATAACCCAACAGACAGCACTACAATAACACCACAGTGACTAAACCACAAACTCAAACTGTTCCGAACATATAAATACTAATCGTCCTCTGGAAAACGTAACCTTTAATGGTGTTTGTGTCAATACTTTTAACCATGGCTTTTAACCATGGTTATTTTCTAATGCATTATCAACATCCAGAAATGATACAACAGTTAAAACTAATCAATGGAAATGTTAAAACAGAATACAAACATGAATAGAACAAGATACAAGTCTGTAAAAAAGGAAAAAACATCAAGAATAGACATTTTACAAAATAAAACTTTGTCAACATCTTGTTTTCACTCACCCAGTTCACCAATCCTTGTTATATAGAAAAAAATCTCATGCTGCTAGCATTATTCGCTCAAAAGTTGACCTAATTGTCTCAAGGCACCAAGTTTGTAATTGAAGAAATGGATAACTGTCACAGTAAATTGTTGACCTAAATACCTAAAAAAAAAAACCCAAAGTGAATAAACACCTAAGCCAAAATGGTGTATTATTGTCATAACTGAATTATTTATAAATATTTATGGTTGCTGTTTAAAGTGTAATACATTTCAGTGAATTATTATTGGTGTTTTACTATCATTCAACTGTGAGAGCATTAACTGAACATTTAAGATAATTATGCTATTATGCTGCTGTTAGTTTTTTTTTTCTATGGATGGATCCAGCACTTTATTAGTCTATATTAGGTCTTTCTTATAATGTCGGCAGCTTGTTCATAATTTCTTATCATTCATATACAATAGCAGAGTCCTTCAGGCGGTCTTCACACCATAGTGGACAACATGCCAGCGTTAGAGTGGTGTGTGTATGGCAAATGAGTGCCGGCACTGTACGACAGTAGAGGCCCAGGTGGTAGTGCAAAAGCCCCCACGCACTCCTCCGGTGCCATGGGTGGGGGCAGCTCAGGATAAAGCTCTGCCCCCAAGTTCTTCTTCCCCTTCTTATTCCTGCTGGACACTTTACGGTTTCGTGTCTGTATGCCATCTTTCTTCATGGTGAGGGGCCTGTTCACCTGTGGATACATTTTTAGAGAGAAATATTAATCCTCTATATGGCGTTTATGCTTTGAACCAGTTTCATTTCACTTTATCACTTATAGCCCATTAAAATTACATTATGTGCCAAAGTGCAAATTCTAATCTCTCAGTGTCTGCCAACAGATATCGTATCATGACTTGATTTTAATGTATTGCCTAGCTTTGTGGGGAATAAACGTATGTGCCATGTTTTTCTCCTTTTTGACACTTGTTCATTATGACACTAAGTATATAATTGTCATGTGAGAGTTTAGTAATAACAATCCTCAGAAGGGTTCATTTCGATGCTGAGTCAGGTTCAGCAGGACAGCTGATAGTTCAGACTTACGTTGTGCAGTTTGAAGTAAAGTCCACAGGCGTTACACACTGGCTCTCCACTGGCGTTGCGTCTCCACAGTGTGGTGATGCTGGTCTGGCAGTTGGCACACTGTGTCCCAGCACGTTTACTCACAATCTGTCACAAAACGCACACATGTTTAAGTGTAAAACATTTCATTTGCTGCTAATGTAGCTGCCAACAAGATGAATCGTCATAGATAGAGCGGGGCACAACTCAAGCTGTTTTGGTTTTGTAAACGAATTACTTGATTGTTTTGATCTAATTTATAAAACCAATACATTTTCCACTTTACATTAAAGCTTATGCATCAAAATAGCAACAATTAGTAAAGGAGACTTTGCATGCGATTTATTTGTGACCAAACTAAATATATCAGCATGATGAAATATATATAATTTGGATAACATTTACAGTATATACATTTGATGAGTGTGAATAAACAAAAATGAAATTCAAGGTGTTTACTAGCAAAGGCTTTGCTGTTCCACTATATTAACTAAAAGACTTCAGCTTTGCTAGCTTATTCAGATTTGTTACAAAAGTCGATATATTTCGGGGGGGATGGTGTAAATTGTGTGACATAGTAAAAAATAAATTGAATAGTAAAAATTTAAAAACTTGTAAATATTAAGGGGATGGGAAATTCTGCTCGGACCAGATAAACAAAAAAATATAGTGTTATGTTTTACGCTGTGTTAATCATGGCCCGCTCAAAACTCAAGCTTCAAGGTGACCGCCTTTTTGGGTGTGCAATGTACTTTTGTACTTTTTTTTTTAAAGTACGGCATAAGGCTGACAAAAGCTAGTCTTAAGCATTACTTTGGCCTCTTATGTCTAGTGCAAAAGTCCAAATATGTCTTTGCTGATACAACACATCTGGTGTAGATAATATGAAACTTTACTCTAAGACACATCATCTTGTTACTGTAGTCTGTGAAATATGAACGCACCAGTCTTTTCTTTGGCCTGATGAGTGGCCTGTTTTGTCCATTCATTTTGTGGTACAGGCCACATGCATTACAGAGATAATGTCCTGTCCCATCCCGCCTCCACAGAGGAGTGGCTGTAGCTCCACAGTTGACACATTCACGAGCATCTGTGCCAACATACACACACACACACACACACACACACACACACACATATATACATTCATATTCAGATGGAATCTCCATCTTTGGCCTGTATGCAATAATAAAACCTTTTAACCCCTTAAAATCGTGTGGATCTACACAGAATTTACAACTGCATCACAGAATACCTGCGTAACAGAAGACCTGCATCACTCAAATAAGCTTCAAGACCTATATATAGGACTACAGCTGCTTCTAATGTTCTGCTACATCTGTTTCTATGGTTATGATAGTAACTGTGAAGTTGTGACATTACTTGCTGAATGATATTAGTGTGAAAATTACTTAAAAAAAAAAAGGACCAACAGAAAAAGGGACAAACCCTTGAATTAAATGTATGTATTTGTACATAACGGTGTGACAGAAGATACTGAAAATCAATTTTAAGATTAAGAAACGCAGAAATGCAGTCTTCAACTCTTATGCCTAAAAGGGTTAAAAGATCTAAATGCTAAAATCTAAACATAACTGTAAATGTTCTCACCTGGAGGAGAGAGTCTCATTTTATTCCTCATTTTAGGTGAAAATGGTGGGGGGTTAATCCAGGCCCCCGCAGTGGAGTAAAGACCATAATCCTGAGGAGGGGGAATGTAGGAGTTGTAGGGGCCGAGCATGTGTGTGTGTGTGTGTGTGTGACTGGGAGGGTACACACTGCCACTGGAGCAGCCCAGATTCAAAAATGTCCCTCCAGCTCCGCCCACTGGACTCAGACGCTCTGCCTTCAAGGTGTCCTTACTGTCTCGGCCCGGGGAGGGGAAGGACGAAGGGCTGGTAGGGTAAAGCGGTGGGGGGGTGTGGGGTAGTATGGGGGTTTTGGTGAAGGAGCTGGACGTCCAGGCTGTGGTGGGACTGCTGTAGGTCAGAGAATGACCTCCTGAGCTGTCCAGCCATGGAAAATTTCCGAGAAGTGATGGAGACGTGTAAACCTGGCGCACTGCAAACAAACACCCAAAACAGGAAAACCTCATATAAATTTCTATTAGTTCATCCGAAGGGCTTGTCCAGTGTAAAGCTCGCCTTTTCAAATACTGTAGAGTCATGAGATATACTTTATGAGGTATTTTTCTTATTTACCTATTTGTCCTCAGTGTTTTTAATTAAGTCAACTGCTTAATATGTGGGTAGGTGGAATCCTTTTTTAACTCTTCGTTTACTGCAAGAATGCTGTTTGCATCGCATAAGGTCTCATAGTGGTGAACCATACTTGCATTTATATTTACATTTACAGCATTTAGCAGATGCTTTTATCCAAAGCGACTTCCATTCCCTAACTACAGGAGACAGTCTCCCTGGAGCAACTTAGGGTTAAGGGTCTTGCTCAGGAACACATTGGGTTAGTTTCAGGTTTGTGTGTGTGTTGTGTATTGATGAGAATATCAATAATATCTGTAATTGTGATGGAATGTTCTGCCTGACTGGCTTGGGCATTTTTACTTTACTGTACCTGGACTGTGCCTGAAAGCTGAAGGAGTTCGGTTTTGTCCACTGTTGAAGTACGATGGCAGGCTGTAGTCTGTTTCTGAAGAGTAAAAGGGCTCCTCCTCCTCTCCTGCCGGAAGGAGGCCTGACTCATCCGAAAAATGGGCCAATGGGTCAGAACTGACCAAGCTAGGGGAGACCCACCGTGACTCTGAGGGATTTTCCATCTTCACTTCTGCTGTAACACACAGTCATCCACACTCATCTCTGCTCATCTTACATAAATCATGTCTATTTTGAAATATTAGAATTACATACATCACAGCTTTATGCGGGGTTCTGAAGAGTAGTAACTGAAAGTGACCCTTCAGTAAATCCCTCCCCTTAATACTGATTGTTCAGTTATATTAGGCTCAAGCACCTCTAAAAAGCTTTCCAAACTTTACAAGATGGCACTATTGCGGTATGTGTAAATCAGATACTCAATAACACAAGAGTTTTGGGGGTAAACTGTATGGAAGATCCCATTACCAAAGAAACCTAGCAAAAATGGCACACAGTGGGTACTAGCGTAGTCTTTCTTTATTACTGTTATCCCACTGGATTTAGGAGTGTATGTAGCTAAAACAAGCCAAGGAAATTAAATTACTATAAAGACACAGAGACAGAAAAAACAGATTACAAAAAATACCAGTGAGACACCTAGCTAATTAGAACATAACTGTATAGCTACTGTAAATAATAGAAATAATAATACTATTTGGTATTATCAATTTTTCGGTTTTTAGGCTTCAGATTACAGATTATGTATGGGATGCACATTTCTCTAACCTGAGTAGGCAAACACAATAATGGACTGAAAGCATGTCATACATAACAACAGACACCTGTTAGTGAAAGGGTAAAAACTGTTGAATTATTGATAGGAATTTTTCACTGATTTTAATCTGATGTTATTTGGTGTGATTTGTAACATTTTTTGAAAACGATGTGAACAAACATTTTTAGTGTAGGAAATAAAACTGTTTTATGTTTTTTAATAACTTCAAATAAAGTAACATTCAGCTGGACTTCGGATCATCTTTGGTTGAGGGATGAAAATAATGTTGTTACTTTTGCAATGCAAAGTTTTGCTCCAGCTGAAGCGCTCTGTTGCGCTTACTTTCGAGTCTTTCTTTTTTTGAACCAAGATATTTAATCAACGTCACTGGACGACAACTTCCCTTTAAAGGATCCTCATTTGACTGTGGCTGAAAGTAAACCCCTAAAAATACAACCGAGTCTTTTTCAGGCTTTAACGACAGGCACTATTAGAAAACAACATTTGTTCTTTCAGGGGAATCGGTTACGTTAATGAAACTGCTGCAAGGAATATGATAAAGATAATTTATTTGTCTTACATATAAATACAAATTAATACAAGCAAGCAAGTAAATAGACGGACGGACGGACAGACAGACAGACAGACAGACAGATAGATAGATAGATAGATAGATAGATAGATAGATAGATCTTAATGTTTTGTGTAATATAATTATCACATCAGTCAACTAGGGCGTTTAGAAAGGGTTTAATGTGCTGGTTGTGGCTGTCAGGCTGCATATCTTCTCTACACAGCGGTGATAAGGGCTGATAGCACCTCGCTGGATCAGATTTGTTACAGTATTACATTATTTTATATTCCTCTGACAAACCAGACGCCAGACATTATCAGGTCCAGTCCGACGAGCTGATAACGAATAGGAGAACTTTTAAGAACAATCACCATAAGGAATGCAGTTGAAGTGACAATATTACAAAACTAAATGCCGATTTGGAATAAATGTTTGAAGTGATTTTAACACTCCCGTTAGGCGAACGAACTGAAAAATCATTTCTCGCGAATTAGAAAATTGACTAATAGTCTATTATAACCTTATTTAATGTAGCCGTTTCACAGCATATTTAAACACGACAATAAATGTATCAAAATACTATAACATTACAATATAGCGTTACAGTATAAAAATAGCATGGCATTAAAATGTCGTCGTAAATAATAATTTTCATTTTGATAATAATTTATTCAGATCGGTGATAGCGTGTAAAATCAGTATGAAATTTTTTTTAAATTTAAACTAAGTGAAGTTTTCTGCTGATTTGAGGTGCATCACGCAGGTGAATAATTATTCGTGTACGGACCATGTTCTGATTGGCTGAGGTGTCGGAATGCCTGACGTGTATAGGTTAAATCCGAAAGGTGCGTCGTATTAATCGCAATGACGACCATTTCTAAGAATACTCCCCCTCAACCTAACCAGACCACCATAACCGACAAAATTAACAGAACGTGCTGAAACGACGAAGAAGACTTTATGCTGATCTCTATAACTTCGTTTCGTCCCAGTGTACAGATGTGTGTCTTTCTTCAGTTTAACTTCCCGGCGTGTAAAGAATAAATGAACTATACTATATCTGCAAATGAACAGTGCAGCATTAAAACAAGTAAATATCCCATGCATAATTATAAATAAATAAAATCTATGAATGAATATCTAAGTACGTTTCCCAGTAATAAACTTATGACCCAGCAGAGTATTTTAAACGATTTAAAAAAATATATTAATTTGCCTAAAAAATCATTATTTTTTCCCCAACACAATAATACAGAACTGAAATGGCTGAAACTGAACATTTGAGCACATCCAAAATACTACTATATGAAATGCAAGACTACAATGAACCTAAAAACATTAAATAAATATCAGTGTCTTAATTCTAGGCTGTTAAAGAGATGCCTGAAAAACGATTAAACCCCATATAATAATCAGAAAAATACACTAAAATTACTGCAGTCTAAACATGATATTTAATAAAATATGCTTTGACTGTTGATCAGCAAAGAGTAACATGCCATGCATCTGAAGTTTAACCCATGAAACTGAATGAAAGCTTTAACTGTGTTAATGATATTGTTCTCCTTATTAAAGGATGATGCTGCCTAAGATTTTAATATCATAATAGTACATAGGTACTAAGTACATAATATTTACTAATAAGCAGTGTGAGAAATTATAATGATTGTCATGTTTATTAACTGATTATCAAAGTATGGTCTGAATAGCCTCAACTTTTTAACCACTGGAGTGTCAAACTGGTGCTATGCACTTGCCAGTGGAGTGTGAAACTGTTGATGTGTAAGGGTGTGTCCTTACCTCTACAGGTGAGTTTCTAAATCAGGTGGGCTCTGATGTCTGAAACACGGTGGTCATCTGAAGACAGTCTGACTGGTCTGCTCACTCTCTTATCTCTGTACGTGGAGCTGTGGAAGCTGGTGTGAATTTGGAGGACCGGTGGGTGCGGTTGGGGGCAGTTTAGCAGTTTATGGGACACGCCTACTTAGACATGCTCAGCAATTTGAATATCAAATGGAGGACTTATAGACCAGCAGCAGATCCTTCCATAGGCCAGGGAACATGTTAAAGTAACAGTTTGAGCATGCCTGGGGTCCGACATTGGCGTCTTAGTTTGACATTACAAGCAGCTTGCACAGGGCTAATACTAATTCTAATCTTCCGTGCAAAACTAAAGACAAAAACTCCATGTGTCCTTGTTTGACTGATTATATTTAGGGTAATAAAAAAGAAATCACAAAACTAGTGATTTAATTGCACGCATTGTCAATGTGTTTTATGAATGGCCTGTGCCACTGTGGGTCTTGTAGTCTAACTTTATTCTAAACAGACTGGAATGCTTAAATGCAGATAGCTATTCACATATTTTTGCTTGCTGGAATATCACACTAATTTATGGATCAGTCATGGTTTTGCGAGGTCCATGGGCACAAGCATCTTTGAGGCAACCCAATGTAACTCTGAAGTGACATTAAACAGTACCGCACACACATTTCTGCACGATTGTTGGTTTAAAAACAAAAAAAACAACTTATGTGACATAATCAATTGTGCCTATACCTTGACAGTTCAATCTATTGTGCAAGATTTGTCTGTCAAACTCCAATCATGAGTTTTTCTTTTTCCTAATTTCAAGTTTCCAAGTTGCAAAAGGAGAATAAAATAAAACATATCTTTATTTCATTTATGTAGTCATAGAGTATTTGTTCATTTAATGTTCATTTGCAGTGGATTATCTTAAGTATTTGTCAACAGAACTTATTATAGGCATGCCTAAGCCTGATATAGCCTAGGCCAGGCTGATAGCTTTTAACAAATTTACACTCAAAATTGAAACATTTTCAAAAATACTCAGAACTAAAATTAAACATCATTACATACTTTTCATAAAACACCCCTAACATTTATTTAACTTTAGTGACCTTTTATGAAAAGAGTAGGACCTATTTCCCTTTTTACTTTCTTTCTTTCTTTCTTTTTCTGTTTTTAAAAAAAAAATATTTTAGCAAACATTACAGAATGCAGAACGTAACAGTACTGGCACAAGCATTAGGGCTGTACTAGCACACACACACACACACACACACACACACACACACACACACACAAACCAAGCTTTAAAGGCATTCGTTTTTTTATCCAAGGGAAGACTCACTAAGGCGAAAGGCAACATGAAAGGAAAGTGAGACTGAAACAAAGCAAATAAAAATGCAAAAACTCTCTGAGGTCCAGCATTAAACTGTAATGCAAATAGGCTGAAATGCTGTGGCCAGGAACGGAGTGCTCACGCTGCATATCTGACACACACTGCCAAAAGTCATTTGCTAGTCAAAGCATTTCTAACTTTCCTGATCCATTGTTCATTTACAGTTTTCAGGGATACTAAGACATTGTTCAGAGGAAATCTTAAGGAAGTTTTTTCTTAAGGAAGCCACACTAGTTTTGTAATTCTACACTCTTGCTGTGGAGGGGAGACAATATTTTGGTAGGGCACTGAAATATTTTTTATGGTCAGTGTAATTGGGTTCCAGTTTCAGGCTTAATAACACACACTGCTCCAGTACTGTATGTACTAATGTGATAACAACACAACTAACCTGTGAGAGACAGAGAGAGAGACAGAGAGAGAGGGAGAGAGAGTGTGCAGGGATGTGGTTCGGTCTGTACGAGCTGCTGTATTGTGATAAGAGAATATCAAGATCAGTGTGGGAGTTGCAAAGCCACACACACACACACACACACACACACACACACACACACACACACACACACACACACACACACACACACACA
>JBBPDB010000134.1:5645763-5662530 GCA_037974465.1 Brachypetersius altus
AGGAACGGAAACAAACCAGACAGGAGACTGAAACTCAATACTCAGGGGAAGACGAGCGGGGAAGACAGGGAGGGGGCAAGGCGACCGTAACAGTTGGTGAGGCTAGGGGGTTCCTGGATGGCTTGGTGGGGGCAGTGAGAGGCGATGCAACTGAACTGAAGCCGAATGAAGCGGAAGTAGAAATGAGCAAACCCCAGAAATTGCTGGAACTGTTTGTGCATCATGGATAAGAGCCAATTACACAGAGCCACATTTTTCCAGCTTGTAGAACAGTTGGTGGGCCAGCAACCTCTTCAGGACTGCCTGGACATGCTGGGTGTGTTCCTTGATGGTTTTGGAGTAGATTAGTGTTACGTGCCCTGGCACATATTACTGTTTTTTTCTCTCGCTCTCTCTTTCTCTGTCTTCAGTATTCTGTGTTATAGGTGGCTATGCTGTGGGTGATTGGTCCTTCCCACCTACCACTTACAGCTGATTGGCCAATCGCGACTCGATGCCAAGATTGGAGACTCGATGCCACGATTGGAGATGTCGTCTAAATAGGCAAAACATCTTAAGACAACTTTTTAGAAGTTTCCTAGCCCTTGCTTTCACTCCCACTTTTATTAGAGAACGGATGGTACCGCCCCATAGCACCCCCTTTAGGCTGGGAGGGTAAAATATTAGAACACAAAAGGGCTTGAGGCCATTACATGCTGACTTGTTGAGCTAAACTGAGGACAGCTGGGTAGCAGTCAGCTGTTCTCAGATCTGCCAGATAACTTCTAGATCTGCCAGATAACTTCTTGAGTGTTAAAAGGTCAGCAACCTTTTAACACTCAAAGAGCCATTTGGACCCGGTTTCCACAAAAGAGAAAACACGGGAAATCCTTTTGGACATCTAAAAGGAAGTTGGCCAATAAACGCGATTCTGATTCTGACAAGGCAACAGGCGCTGTATGATGGGCTCTGGGCCCAAAGTTCACTGGACACTTGCTGTGTCTGCTGGCTGCACCCTGTGTGGATGTATACCGGCAGGCTGCAGGACTAAACGCTCAAACTTACTACAGTAGCGTCGTACCAGGAAGCATCTTGTGTGAAACTGGGCACTGCATCAATTGATGCACGCAGCTGTTATTGGTATAGCCAGTAAGCTGTAGT
This sequence comes from Brachypetersius altus, assembly GCA_037974465.1. Classification (NCBI taxonomy): domain Eukaryota; kingdom Metazoa; phylum Chordata; class Actinopteri; order Characiformes; family Alestidae; genus Brachypetersius; species Brachypetersius altus. The sequence continues at coordinate 5,646,904 of JBBPDB010000134.1, forward strand.
TCTAGTGTTAAATTATTTTTTATTTTCGAAGCCACAGCAAACTACAACATACGCTTTAAAGTGCCGCATGTAGCTCCAGAGCCGTGGGTTGCTGACCCCTATTCTAGGGGGAGCTGTGCTTCCCATGTTGTCTACAGCAACCTCCACTGAGGGCCTTGTAGGTATCCATGACATGTGTTACAAGAAGCAGTGTTGCAACAAGCCAAGTTTGGAACAGGCATTTCTATGACCTTTGTGACAGTGATCACGTAATTTACTGAAAAGCAGACCAGATGAATTCCCAGGAGTAAATAGACAAAACTGAAACCTGTGCTCCGAATTTTCCCTCCAAACTTCGACAGAAACTTTATTAGGATGATTGACAGAAGTTATTATTAGGATGATTGACATTAATATCTGGACATAACATGACACACCCTAATTTCCAGCTGATCTCATTAACACAGCGTAGTTCACTGTTGAGAAATCCATGTCTCCAGAGAACAAAGTATCATTTTTCAGTCATTCCTTTTGTGCTCATGCCGAACACCGAGCGCCCTCTTCAAACGTTTTCATTCGTTTCTCACATTATCAAGGATAAAGACACACACACACACATACACACACACACGCACACACACACAGACACACACACACACACACACACACACACACACACACACACACACACATAAACAAATTCACCTTTGTTAAAGAACTATTTTAATATTACCATCTTTATTTAGAAATGAAAGATTGTAATGATTTGCTGATGCTTATGAGATACTAATGAGACTGATCAATTTATAAATGAGACAGATTTATTTAATTAATGATGGCAGAAGCCTGGTACCATAACATATGAATTAAATTAAACCCATTTAGTTGCAGGTAATGTTTAAAATGACCAATATGCAAATCCTGGATACAGTCACAGTCTCTAAATGGTTAAAAAAAGAAACCCAGTGTCTTCAGAATGATGAACAATGTCACATGCTGATAAATCTCTGAACATCAAGAAAAAAAACCATCAAGAAATAATCATGACAAAGGTGGTCAAATACTCTTCCTGTACTCAGCAGCATAATTCGTTTAATTCTAATATGTTATTTCTGACATACAACCATCGCACACTGTTGTGGTGAAAGTTAATGTTTGGCCAGTGCAGTGATGGCTTATCAGTGCACCATAAGTTCATTTATTGGGGTAACTGCTATTATCCGAGCTGCGCCTTACCCTTTTAAGCTAATTCATTCCAGGTATTACAATGACAGCAACCATGATTACTTTGTAGAGTTAAGTCTGCTAATAAGATGTCTTTGTAGGCAGCTTTAGTTTTTGGGAGGATTAAAAATGTATCTGTGATTTTATGAAATGAACTGAGCAAACCAAATCCTTGGTTTCAGACAGACAACTGCGTCTATGAACGCCAAGTGGGTCAGCTCCAGAGAGGGCAACCCTCACATTATCGCAGACTCTCCCTGATCATCAGGGACTTCTATCTGTTTTATAATGAGTAGAACATGCCCATGCACAGGAAAACACAAAGAGCCATCATTTACACCAAGATGTTAGACAAGATCATGACAGGGTATATCAAAGTGTATGTCTATATGTATTAATGTTTGTTAACAAATTAAAACCTGATATTTAAGATAAAATATGATTGATTATTTATCCCTATGGTTGATGTATTTATTTGTTCTTGCTTATTGTCTCAAATATTGTCTGAAACCACGATCAATCGGTAAATGGCATTACAGGTTTAGTGAGTGATGCCTTTGCCAACAGGGAACTAAACAAACGTTCTCATGTCATCATTCCAACATATTAAACCCTTGTTCACGGCATATGACAATGCATATGATAAGGCCAGGAAGATCAGTTGTGGGGTGCATAATAGCATCAATATAGAAGTTAAATACAAATACCTTCCAAAAGCTTACAGGAAAGCAGAGGCAATACGTAGTGACACAACGGTCAGTTTTAAAATATGGTTTAAACTAGACAAGACTCCATGGTCAATGAAACTGAGTAAATTAGCACATGGAGTTGGAAAGGGAAGTCAGCAAGAAGAATTGGGACAAGGAGCACTCAAGAAGGGATTAAAGCATTACCAGATTTGTCGGTCAGTAAAACACAAAAGATTCCACTAATGGACATCAAACACATTATTTGTGAGGTGCTCCAGTGAACATCTGTATTTATTAAGGAAGAAGCAGATTTAATAATAATAATAATAATAAGAAGAAGAAGAAGAAGGAGCAGAAGAAGAAGAAGAAGACTGTTGGCTGACTACCACCCTGTAGGACCTAAAAAAATACTCATTTTTATTCAGTTGATGGGAGATGATCATGATCCCAGGTGTTTAAGTGTCACACACATATTATAAACCTATTATGCTGCAGCCAGGAAACACAAAAACATAATATGGCAAGCCTGACTAATATGAAGCCTGATTCATTTCTGTAATGTAATGCAACTCGCTGGTTTAAGCTGCTTCTTTGTTAATCCCTTTTGTTCTTCCTCACTCAGAAAAATCCAACAGGCCCAGTCACAAAGCTGCGGGATAATTCCACTCAGAGTGGATTACAGGGAAGCCAAAGACATGCGATTAGCTGCTTAATTAGCATTGTCCTGGAGATTAACAAACAGCACTAAGGCTCAACTACACTGCTCAGTGAATGAGATTATCCAAATCGCATAGGTTCTTCTGTAGGAAAGCAGATTAAAAGAGGAGTGTCTTACACAATACAAGTGTTTTCCTATGATCCCATATACGTGTGTGTGTGTGTATGTGTGTGTGTGTGTGTGTGTGTGTGTGTGTGTGTGAGATACAGAGTGGGTAATTAGCAGGGACAGCCCTATCAGACCTATAAAAGAACTCTTAGGACATCACGCAGGACAGAAATTTCAGACAATACCTATTCACTCACTGACTGAAGAACATTCCCGAAGTCTCTTCAACACCAAGCAATGCTGTAGATTTTTGTAGGAGCCAGAAATACATTTGTAAATCATTTTAGAACAGTTACTGCTTTTTCAGGGTAATTTGGGGTAATTACTGAGACAAAATGAAGAATCGGCAGCAAGAGTTTACGGAGGATTTTTACATCCCAATTCAGCTGGACACCAATAACATCACGGCCCTCAGTCCTTTCCTGGTACCACAGGACCACCTGGGAGGGACAGCAATTTTTATGGTCATGACGGTCTTCATGTTTTTTCTGTTTGTTGGCGGGACTTCCATCAACGTCCTCACCATCGTCTGCACCATACAGTACAAGAAGCTTCGATCACATCTCAACTATATTCTCGTAAACCTGGCTGTATCCAATCTTCTGGTGGCCACTGTCGGCTCCTTCACAGCCTTTGTCTCCTTCGCTAATCGATACTTCATATTTGGAGCCACAGCGTGCAAAATCGAGGGATTTGTTGCAACTTTAGGAGGTACTGTATGGTATTAGCTGTCTAACTTAGCCATGCCTTCATTACTTTTACATTTTCACTTTCATCATTTTCCATAGTGAAATTTTTCATGTGCGCATGAAAAAAATATAGGCCATCAACACAATTATTCACAAAAGAAAGAACAAAATTGTATTCACGTAGAATTGATGAGAGGTTTAAACATTTTCACTAGTTTAATCGATCAACTTTTCAGTGCATATGAAAACAGGATTTCATTGTATGTATATGATGCATGGTGCATATATTCCAAATTGTAAAATTCAATTTCCTAAAAGAGCATAATCAGTTCGTTAAATTTTTGAATAGCTCATGTAACATCCTGTACAAATAACATTTTCTCCTATGAACATTCAGTGAAGTGGTAAAACTGAAATGACACAGATCCAAGAAGCATGTAGTGTTTTTACACAACATGCTATTTTTTGTTCACTTTCAGCAGCCTGTGTGTGTGTGTGTGTGTGTGTGCATGCGCTTGCTTTTTTTGTGTTTTTGAATTTCTTTCTTTCTCCACTGTAGGTATGGTCAGCCTGTGGTCTCTCTCCGTGGTGGCCTTTGAGAGATGGCTGGTCATTTGTAAACCTGTGGGTAATTTCTCCTTTAAGGGAACTCATGCCATCATCGGCTGTGCTTTCACCTGGTTTTTCGCTCTACTCGCCTCAGCACCACCACTGTTTGGCTGGAGCAGGTCAGAGAAAAAAAATTACAAAAACCTACAAAGGTCTACAGTTAAATCCATTCAGTTCTAAATGTCTGGATGTGGGTCAACACTTCAGTTCCTCGCATAACCCCAGAGCCTTCATAGCATCAAATTATTTGCTGAATAATTTACTGAATAAGTAACTAAATAATAAATGCAATATACTGAATAATTCATAGTAATTACTAAATAATCAAGGATGGATTTGGTGTTTCTGCTTCCCCAAATAAAACGAATGTCTAAAGACAAATGCAAAATACAATCTTTACTTTGTAGTGCCTCTCACAGCAGTACAAACTAAACCATGCCGATATTTGATTACATCCTCCTTGTTGTTCAGTCTAAATTTCTGGCCAAAATTGTGGGCTGTAAGATGGAATTGTAATGTTAATTTCAGTTATCACCTTATTTAAACCATGGTAACTGTGGTTTAAACAGTAGCAACAGCTACAGGTACAACTTCTTTTCTGAGGACCTAGCAACTGTATCCAGCTCTCCTCTCCTTTTCTTCAGTTTTATTCCTCTTTTTGACTCTGCCAGAACAAGCTCGTTTCAGAATAGTTTCAGAAAGCATTGATTACTGTGCTGTGGTCTTGCGGTACCTCTATAAGATGAGATAAACTTTATTTGTCCCACATGTGGGAAATTTGTCCCACTTTATTTGTCCCACATGTGGGAAATTTACTTTGTCCAGAAAGTGGATAGAACAAAGTTAGGAGGAGCACAAATTAAGATAACAATAGAATAGAATAGTATAAAAAAGAAACTTACAGTGCAGTATAAAATGTACACTATACAATCTAGAGATAACGAATATGAACATCTATATACACAGTATGGATAAATAAGTAAATATAAGCACACTGTAGATACACACACACACATGTACACGGTGGAGTGACAGGCATTGACATTAACAGTATGATGTGAAAAGAAAAGTTTATTTAGTTTATTATATGATTCAGATAATTAATTGTGGGCAGCAGTGGGTCCCCCTCATACCCCAGGACCCAATCATTTGCATGGCCAAACATTACTAGACACTTGAAACTGATATTTGAACATATATTTGACATTGCATGTAACATTTCTAGCGTAGCTTTTTCAGTAAAGGGTTCTGACAAAGAGGTGCTGCTGTTTGTGTCTGACAGAGACCCCCTACTTAAGCCACCACATTCGTTCACAATTAGTCAACAGGACTTCCTAAAGACTTCATGAACTTTTACATTAATGTTCAAGCGAATGTAAAAAACATTTTAAATAACATTTTACAGTTGCTGAATGTTAAATGCAATGCTTATTGATGCCTGATGTTATTGATCTCATCACGGAAAAACAGTGAAAAGCAAAAAAAAAAGTGCTTCTTCTGAATGTAGTATTAACATTCTGACCTGTCTGACTTGTTGGGTTTCTGCAGGTACATCCCTGAGGGCCTGCAGTGTTCCTGTGGCCCAGACTGGTACACAATCGACAATAAATACAACAACGAGTCATACGTCATGTTCCTCTTCTGCTTCTGTTTTGGCTTCCCCTTTACTGTCATCCTTTTCTGCTATGGCCAGCTGCTCTTCACACTCAAATCGGTGAGGAATATGAAACTTAATCATGTCACGGGTCATCCATTCTGGTTCTGGAGGGCTGGAGCCCACCACAGTTTAGTCATTTCCCGTGTTAATACTCACCTTTTAGTTAAAACTTGACAGAATCTGAAATTACCCCTCATCTGCATTGTTGTACTGTTGCTATTCGTATGTCGTCCATAAGATGGCTCTCTAAGGGTGTGTAATGGATGCTTGTGCTCATAGAGTGATTGTTGCAGTTGTTCTGTGTGTCCACTAGGCGGCCAAAGCGCAGGCTGACTCGGCCTCCACACAGAAGGCCGAGAGAGAGGTGACGAAGATGGTGGTGGTGATGGTGTTCGGTTTTCTGGTGTGCTGGCTGCCATACGCCTCCTTCGCTCTTTGGGTAGTGTTCAACCGCGGCCAATCATTCGACCTGCGAATGGGCACCATACCGTCCTGTTTCTCAAAAGCTTCCACAGTCTACAATCCCATCATCTATGTTTTCATGAACAAACAGGTGCGGCCTCTGAACACATTTAAAAATGCAGCACATTAAATCAAGAACAGCCATTCGTAAAAGAGTAGGGTTTTGAAGTTCTATCATATTGGACTGATAGGTGGAGGTTGGGGTGTGTGTGTGTGTGGGGGGGGGTGTGCATGGTGATGTAATATAAGTGCAGAGGACATTTTAGACAAAAGTCGTCACCTTTTCAAAAAAGATTAATGGAATACAAGATTACAGAAACAATTTCTTTTTCTTTTAATTTTCTTTTAAATTATGCGATGAATTTTGATTATTTGATATGATGGCACCAGTCTGGTACTAGCTGTCAGTGAAAGGAACTGCCACGTAGTAATGTGCTCTTGGTGCTTCTGATGCTAGAAACCCTCCAGAGGAAAGTGGTTTATTTTTGTGCAAAATCCTTTATAATGAAAAAGGTGCGCTTGTTTTTCTCAACACAGAATGGTATATAATATTTCAAAACTGATGTCATGATATGGGTTTTTATAACTCGTTATAGAACTTTCTAACAGTGCCTCGCTTTCAATCATGACATCCTTGAGTGTAACCCGCTACACACAGAGAACGAGGTGATAAGCTCACCAAGCAGTCCTTTTCCTGATGAACGCTTGTTTACTTTTAAAAAATGGGGAAGATACTGTTTATGTAGTGTAATACTAATGTTAATATTCTGTAACTCAGTTTTCTACTTTCCACAATCAAAATAATTTAATAAAAATACCTAGAACGATTTCTCAGTTTTAGCTTTTAGTGCTTGGTTTACCCCTCAGAGGTGCCCTCTAGCATTTTGCAGTCAAGTTTCTGGTACAAAGGGAGGAAAGTGACCAGGTTCCACATTTCATTACTGAGCCAATATTAGTACAAAAAGTGGGAAAAAAACTTCTATAGTTCTGTATCAAATGTAGCCTGGAATTAAACACACTGTGTGGTCATACTGTGGAATAGAAGAGTAGTGTAAGCATGTCTAGAATAGAAGTGATGCGCTACAATTACAAATTAATACCATTTGCATATATTTTAAGAATTTCATATAGAAGAAATGGAAGAAACAGAACAATCGCTTCATTTACGTTACAAAAATTTAATCCATGTTTTACATCTCTTTTGTGTTTGAACTGTAGTTCCGTTCCTGCATGATGAAGCTGATTTTCTGTGGCAAGAGTCCGTTTGGAGATGATGAAGAAGCCTCCTCTTCATCTCAGGTGACCCAGGTGTCCTCTGTAGGACCGGAGAAGTGAACCCACTAAAACTGAAATCAGACCTGCAGCTTTTATGCTTTTATATATTGCATTTTACAGCTTTGGGTTGTTCAGGAGATGTCTGCAGAAAGAATTTGGTTCAGTGGCTGGAAATAAAGAATACCAGATAGAGTCATTTGAATGCATACACACACACACACACACACACACACACACACAATCACGTATCAAGCATCATATCATGTTCTTCGTGCCCAAAGAAATTTCCGAAGCTTCTTCTCTGACCTCCTCAAAAGTAAAAGTAATTCTATAGTTAATTACGCTGTTAAATCTGACTTGGGTGGTGAAAAATATTTTTTCCAATGTAAATAATGAATACAAGTAGGATTTTATTTTTACCTTTAATGTCATTGTTTCAATGATATAGTACAGGTGCATTGTTTTATGAAAAAGCAAAAAAAAAAAACTACAATAAAGGCAAAGTATGAAAGAAAGTGTGGTGTGATTGTGTGTCAGCAACAGTTTGTGGGTGTATCTGTTAGATCTAATTCAGAACATCCTGGAGCCATTTTGGAAAAGCTAATGTAGAGACAGGGGTCTATTTGATTCTTCCAAGAGCATAAGTGTGTTGGTTGGATCCTATTTCTTCATATTCACCTTAGATGATGTTCTTCTTGGCTGGTTTGCTCTGGTCATCTGGACACTGGCTGCATTTTCCAAGATGCACCTCAGATTCAGGACTGAAGTCAAAGGGACATAACCCTTTTACGTTAATGACCGAGGCACTGAAGCGTGAGATCTCTGTCCATCAGAAGATTTAACCTTCATTGTTCACCCCTGGGATGGAGACTTGAATCCAACTCTAACAATTCAAATCAAAACCATCAATATACATTTTAGACAGAAGCAAAATAGTAAACAGTAAAGGGTAGTCAAATTGCATTTGCATTTACGTCTGAAACTCACCTTAATTTCTTATTACAAGTGTTTTTTCACCATAACTAAGGAAAAATATTCCAGGTTATAGGCTGCCGAAAGCTGCCAAGAAAAGACGAGAATTAGCTTAATATCTTTATGACGGTCCAATGAATCATCTTTCCACAACAATATTAAAAAAACCCCAGAATAAACAGTGGTAAGGATGACATGTATGAAGAAGGAAGTACTATAATTAATTATACAAAAATGATGGTAAAAAAACAAGACATGACTTTCAGCCTTGTTGAGTTAACATCATTTTCGCTGCAACTCTTTCGTATTTATAAGAGTATAATACCTAAAGAAAAAAAGAAAGCTGAAAATGGAAATACCAGATGAGGAATAGAATTTCATTGAAGACCAGACTGTGTCATGAGCCTGGGCTTCCGCTGGCATTCAGATGTAAATCCGAGTTCTGCTAGTAGTGAACTTTTACCAATCATGAATAGTTCAGAACTAGCGGAATTCCAGACATACACCTGATAAAGTGCTTCGCCATGGGTGAAGAAAAGCGCTTGCAGAATTATGCTGGCTCCTTCAGTCTCCATGATCCATTTTTCTAATGCATGCTGTTTTAAAGAATACATTTCATCTAGGAAAATAATGGCAATCGATAAATAAAAACTGCAGAAAGAATTTAATCGAGTGCTGTCAGGTTTGTTGTATTTGATACTAAAAGTGAATCAGAAATGCAAGCTTTACCTTTAGCTAATTCTGAGAGTCCACAGCATTTACATCAGTTAAGGAACACAACTGAAGGACCTATATGTTAAAGCTAAAATATGAAAAATAAAAAATAATGAAATGAAAGAATTTACAGACTGCTCTCAATCCTCCTGCTGGGTCCATCTTCATCAACGCATGCTCCTGGGAGTCACAGTGTTAACTTCCTCCTGTTACACTTGTTCGCAATAGACAAAAGAGTGGAGGTTGGAGGGGCAGGGGAAGGGTGGGGGTCAGTGGGGGAAGATTCACAGCAGGATGTGGTAAAAGATTAAGAGTCTGACCCCGTGGAGGTTTTCTGTTAAACCCTGCTTTCCCTAACCTGAACTATCAATCCGGAGGAATTAGTGAGGTTTGGACTGCTCGCTTGTCAATAGTAATTAGGCTCTTGTATTCAGGGTAACCAGGCACCCCGAATGTCCCAATAAGCTGCTTTGGATCCAGTGGAAATGTCAAACCTTAACCTGTGTCTGCCTCACACCAACCAGGAATGCAGCAAAGCTAAAGTATGTCACTGACAGTTTTGCTGACATTCGCTGGGATTCCTTATTTAAAGGCATATTTTAGTTTTGGGAATCATAAAACGATGAGAAAATAATTGCGTTATCTTAGCTGGGTTGATTTACTGTTGTTTGTTTATTCATTTTTATTCTTTTGAGCAAGAGAGCACTCACAAGAGATAGCAAATGTGAAACCCTCAAATATATAAACTGGGTGCCAAAGGATGAAGCAGCCAAAAAACATTAAAGACATTGAGGGTACTGGTTAATAGTGTCCACAGCAGGTTGACCTACATTCAGTTCAGTGAATAGGGCTGTTCGGTTCTAGAATGCTCACTTGAATGCCGGCACAAGTGTTCATACCATTCTGTAATATACTGTCGATAATAGTTAAAGGTCCTCTAAGACCCTGCAGATCTGTTCAGCTCTTTTAGCTCCTTTCATATTAGCTCTTTCATCTTTATTTCGTTTTTAAGTTAGCGCCTTATTTTCTTTATTGGTAACAATGTTACTTCAGCTGGGATAGCTAAGCTGTACTTGATTTCCCTTTCAGCTTCAGCTGAATAGGTTACAAACTGTACATTTTACAGTTCATTTACTCATGTGTTGTAGAAAGACACATTTTCAGACAATGTGTGTGAGTTTAGTCTAAAGGCTTCAGTGTTGATTTGTGACTTTTAAATGTCTGTAATCAGAAATGTAACTCTTTTTTTAGCAACCAGGCCTAGCGATGGGCTACTTACATATAGTTTAAAATTTGTCTAAATGTGAACTACAAGAATGACTGAAAGCAATAATTAAGACATCACCTTCAACCCTTACAGTGCAATTTATTTTACACTGTGATGCAATAGACCTAAGGTGTAGATGTCACCAACAGTATAAAAAAGTCTTTAAGGCATTGTGCCACAGAGCTCAGTATCGCAGACCCAAAAACTAGACTGTGGGATTTGTCATTGGAAGGTACTTTATTTCTGCTTCTGGTCACGGAGTTGCCCCTGTGATTGGAAGGTTGTAGGTTTGAATCCCAGAGCTGCCAGTGTCACCGCTGATCGCTGGTTGCCCACTGTTTCCCTCAGGTGAATGGGTTGAATGCAGAGAAGAATTTCGCATTGTGTGCTGTGCTGTGACAGAATGGACAATAGCTACCAGAATTACAGCGGCCATTTAATACCTACCAGTGGTATTGTTTAATGTTGGCAGAGGCTTGTAACCTGGGGTCTGTCACTGTTAACATTCAGCGCAATTCTAGGCTTTCAAATACAGGTCAGTATGAGATTATAAACAAAGAACCTCTATGCAGTAAGCAGTATCTTGACAAGCATGACAACAACTGACACAGTTATTTTCTAAGCAGATAAGAAGGTACAGACGCTGTAAACTGACCATTTTGGTGATGTTAAAGCTCCTTCACCCTTCACATTATTATTTTTGTCATCATGGGACCCACCATCAGTGCAAAGGGGAGGAAGTTCTTAAGTTCTAGTTGCCATAATCCTAGCCTTGGGAGTCTTTTTAGCTGATTTACACCAGCACTGCCTTTCACCTAAAAAGCTGATACAAGGGTGCCTTCTCTAGCCTGAACCATCAGATATGGTGGATTAGGAAGGTTTGTCTACATCCTTGTCGATAGCAATTAGGATCTCTGTGCAGGTACCTGAGTTGTCCCAATAAGCCCATTTGAGCTCACTTACAACTTAAACTACATGTCTGTCTCATATGCACTCATCATAAAATGCATGATTTAAAGTGTCACAGTTAAATAAATGGGAATTGAAAAATGCTAAATGAATTGAAGAAGGCTAAATGATAAAATGATAGATATGAAACATGCTTTACTCCATTATGGATACTGTATAAGCCCACTCTGATTTAAATATAGTCTCAACAGGAACGCTCCTCTGAAAATTCACTTTTAGGCTTATGCGACTGATTAAAAATCCTATCACTAAACTGTAGAGCTTCCATCAGTGGCTGTATGGTCAATTGCTATTTAGAACACATGGTCACCTTGTAGACCACTGGTCAACATTTAATCAGTGTAAAAAGCCTGAAAGCCAGAAGTCTAACAAGCCTGCCTAAAGCACCATGGCACAATGTTTACACTTCAGCTTTAATGTAGCAATGCGGCTTCTGGAAATGAGTAGCTTAGGTCTTCGTAAGCCAGTAGAAACTAAATTGCAAATGGACCTCAGGTGGGCACAGGTACCAGTCTTGTGAAATACCCTAGCTTAGTCAAGTCTTTGTCTGGTTGGGTATAAAAGCACATAGAAAAGGACCAGAGATGCATTTGTGTCAGTCGGTGGTAGATAGCCGAGAGAATATCGAACCTGCAAATACATCTTAGAGCAAGCGGAGGGGTGATAAGCATTCAGAGCACAGACTGAATATTCCTGAAAAATCCCACATGATGGCAGAACAATGGGGAGATGCCATTTTTGCAGCCAGGAAATGGGGAGATGACACAACACGAGACTCAGCTTTTGTATACACCAACAACAATAACACTTTAGGTGAGAATGCTGTCTTATACACTGCAGTGCATAACTTTATCTTTCTCCATGCAAACTAGCAACCTAGCATGCTAATGATCTTTTGGTTTGTTAGGGCAGGGAATAGTTCTGTATAGGGTTGAAGGTGGGAACTGCAAACCAGAAATATTAGAATAGCATGCGAATGAAACATAACTGCTTAAATTGTTCAAAAATTGTCTTGCGTCAAACATGTTAACTTATTTGCTATTGTTTTAGTGTGGATGCCCAATGTGTTTGCTGTACAATAACTTCAGATAAACCTGTTTTATTCACTGTTCACAGATCCCTTTGAGGGACCCAACTACCAAATTGCCCCAAGATGGGTTTACAATCTTTCTACATGTTGGATGTTATTTGTGGTCGTCGCCTCAACCTTCACCAATGGCCTAGTGCTGGTGGCCACAGCCAAATTCAAGAAGCTCCGTCACCCTCTCAACTGGATCTTGGTCAACCTTGCATTGGCTGATATTCTAGAAACACTACTGGCCAGCACCATCAGTGTCTGCAACCAGTTCTTCGGCTATTTCATCCTCGGACACCCAATGTGTATTTTTGAGGGTTATACGGTTGCTACTTGTGGTAAGCGCTCAAAGATTTGAACACAGAGCAAAATAATAACAAAGCAAAGACACTCAAAGACAGACGATGTGCAATAAGACTGTTTCATATTTCTTTCATGCTCCCTTTTCAATTCTTCAGGTATTGCTGGTCTGTGGTCTCTGACTGTGATCTCATTTGAGAGATGGGTGGTGGTGTGCAAACCTTTCGGAAATGTGAAGTTTGATGGTAAATGGGCATCTGGTGGCATTATCTTCACCTGGGTCTGGGCTGCATTCTGGTGTGCACCTCCCATTTTCGGATGGAGCAGGTAATGTCAGTCTCTGTGTGTGTTGATCATAATTTAACCAACAAACTTTCCCAACAAATGTGGATGCAAATGATGGTCTTTTGTTTCTACTGATAGGTATTGGCCTCATGGTCTGAAGACCTCCTGCGGACCTGATGTGTTCAGTGGAAGTGACGACCCTGGAGTCCAGTCTTACATGATTGTGCTGATGATCACCTGCTGCTTCATCCCCTTGGGCGTTATCATCCTCTGCTACATTGCTGTGTGGTGGGCCATCCGCACTGTAAGTTCTCCCACTGATTCAGTAAATAATGTTACTTCAGAAGCTTTGCACTCTTAAGTAAATGCTTAACACAGTGAATATGTTTTCCTCCAACAGGTTGCCCAGCAGCAGAAAGACTCAGAATCCACACAGAAGGCCGAGAAGGAAGTGTCCAGGATGGTGGTGGTCATGATCCTCGCCTACTGCTTCTGCTGGGGTCCTTACACCTTCTTCGCCTGCTTTGCAGCTGCTCACCCTGGCTATGCCTTCCACCCGCTAGCAGCAGCCATGCCTGCCTACTTTGCCAAGAGCGCCACCATCTACAACCCCATCATCTACGTCTTCATGAACCGACAGGTAGGTCTTTTTCAAAATGTGTGCTGATGTATGTATGTACCTATGTAGAGGATGCACAGGTAATGCTCAAGTCTTATACCAAGAAATTGCATGAATCATCAAGCAATCACCTTCACATTTCATCTCTTTACAGTTCCGCTCATGCATCATGCGGCTTTTTGGAAAGGTTGATGATGGATCTGAGGTGTCTACATCCAAGACAGAAGTCTCCTCTGTGTCACCTGCATAAAGCATAAAGTACACTGTACACTGAATTTAACTCAAACACAGGGAAAAGAAAACCAGAAAGATTTTATATTTGCATACAAGGATCTTCAGTTATTTTTCTGTGGGTTCAGTAATTAGTGCTAAAATGTCAACTGATTTTTCTACTGGAATGATGGAGAAATAACTTCTTGCAGGACCCTTTACACAGTTTCCTTTTGTGATGCTTCTCTGCATTCATACAGATGCATTGAAGACAGAGAGTAAAGCACGCAGTGCTGTACCACATGTTGCCTGCAGTTTAAAGTACACCTACTCAGTGTTCAAATGTGCAAGAAGGGCGGCAGCTTGAAATGTACTTATATAATAAGTCCACTGACACATTTAATTAATTTTAGAGCCTCCTTGCATGCAAACCACAGAGTCAAAAAAATTCCTATGTACAGTATATGGGGTTCTGTTTGATTTGTTATGAAAATAAAAGCTTGCAGCAAACGGAAAACCTTGTGCTCTTTCTTGGATGTGTTTTAATCAAGCATAAAACCTTTGACACACATTGTATTATTTGTATCTTGTTAAGGAAAAGAGGTCATTTTAGTCTAGTAATCCTTTCCCTTCAACCTGCAAGTTGTGCAGTCAATGTTGATGGCAAAAGCATCGCGGCAGCTATGTAGTAAGAATATCTTGTGTCAGAGAGTGCAGGTAGTTTGCTTCAAAAGCATATAATTAATTCATCAACGGAAATAAGCCAGGATCGAGGCCATTCACTTTCTCTTGGAGAAGTACAGCAACACATCTAAAGTTGCTATAGATCTTATAACATTACAACTAACAGGTCATCACCCTAAAAAACACAGATCAGCCGTATAATCAGTTTAGTGGTGACTACTCACTAACGTTAAAGCTCTGTGGCACAATGAATGCTTTACCTAAGATGGCATCACAGCTTTCATGGACCAACGGTACCTTAGGATACTTTCCTAAGCCAATAGAATCCTAATGCCGGCTTGTTTATCATAATGAATGTCCCTGATAACTGTACGTCGGTTTCTCTGCCACCTTGACCTCGTTCTAGGGTTCTTCTAATCCAGCCTAGGCATCCTGTTACTGGGTATAAAAGCACATTGACAAGAACCAGAAATCTGCTGGTGCTTGGTCGACAACAGACAGCAAAGAGCAGAGGAACGATTCAAAGGAATAGAAGCGAGTGAGTGTAGAATACATTAAGGAGTTACTCTCAAAGCAAGCAAAGCACAGTCCAGAGTTCCAGAAACACCCCACAGGATGGCAGACCAATGGGGAGATGCCATATTTGCAGCCAGGCGACGGGGAGATGACACAACGCGGGAGTCAGCGTTCGTATATACCAACAGCAATAACACTAGAGGTAAGAGAACAATCCGTCACTGTAGTGTACCGCTCCAGTAGGGAGGATTCGCGAGACGGGTACAGCACCGTTAGCATGAATTCAGCAATGAATCAGTCATTTTCTAGTTTTGTTGTGTGCACACTTTGTGCCAGTTTTTTTTTTTTTTTTTTGCATCAGTATTTAAAAATCCTTAGTGCAGCAAAACAGTTATATGCACTTCTTGATCCATTCAAGTACCTAAAAGCTCAAATTCATTATTGTCTTGATCTACAGATCCCTTTGAGGGACCCAACTACCAAATTGCCCCAAGATGGGTTTACAATCTTGCTACATGTTGGATGTTTATTGTGGTCGTCGCCTCAACCTTCACCAATGGCCTAGTGCTGGTGGCCACAGCCAAATTCAAGAAGCTCCGTCACCCT
>JBBPDB010000134.1:5664845-5682637 GCA_037974465.1 Brachypetersius altus
TATATATTAATTAATTACACTAAAAACAGCCATCTACCCTTTTGGCTAAGAAGAATTTGGAATCAAAGGAACTGCTTACCCAGTAATGGAAAACAGACATTAAAAACAATACACCCTTTTTTCTCTATCTGTCTAATCGATCTGTCTATTTTACACGGTGGCCTAAGAATTATGTCTGAAATGTTTTATATACCATTTGAATCAGTCATAATGATGCTGTAAAGCAGTGCAGCTGACTTGCCACTTTGACATTGATTTGCTGGTATAAATGTAGCCTCTTATCCAATACCCAAACAGCACAGAATGCATTGGTCATTTTTCATATTTCTCTGCAGGTTAATGAAACAGACAGCGAGGATACAGACCTTCAGATCTTCTGTGTGTCTTGCAGTCATCCTGTTAACCCTAAGGTGGCGCTGAGGCACATGGAAAGGTGTTACGCCAAGGTACAGTCACACAGGCTAAACTCCTCTTTTTCAGATCAGGCTTTGGTACGGAACATTTTCCAGCAATTAGTCATAAAAGCATTAGCCCATGTTTTTAATTTTAGCATGAAATGTATTCAGCTTCTACAATTGTATTAAGGTTACAAGCGGCAGAAAAAATGTAATATACAACCACCAATGCATTGCTTTTACATATATCTCTCAAAATAGAATATGGTTGATGCATGGTTAAAGTAAGTTTAGAAAAGCATTGATGTGACATAGACAAGTAATTACATCAATGTAATAATTGTAATGTCAGACGTTTTACATTGTATTCTTTTCTTCATTTAAAATTTTCCTGGACAGTATGAGAGCCAGACATCATTCGGGTCTATTTTCCCAACGCGAATAGAAGGGTAAGAGCCACCACTGCTTTAGCATGAACAGTCACAGGCTAACTTACAGATACTCTATGATCAAAACATTTCATTTCTACTGGAAAAAAAACCCCATAGTTTTTGTCATTTGTTTTTTATTTTTTTTTTACTTTTATAGTCTGTTATTTCTTTATTTGTCTTGTGGACCATAATGCTTTAGCTTTCCAGTGTTTTATAGATCTTCAGCTGTTTGTAACTAAAATGAGAAGTTTTAAATAAGTTTATTTCTATTTTTTTCTTCTTGTGTTTCCAGAGCAACAAGACTTTTCTGTGATGTTTATAACCCTCAAAGTAAAACTTACTGCAAAAGACTTCAGGTTTTGTGTCCAGAACACTCCAGAGACCCAAAGGTGAGAAACTATTCACTATAATTATTTAATGGAATGGTTCAACTAAATATCAAATTAACAGAATTTTATACAGATATATAATTGGTTAGTAATCAATTTTTCCCCTCTGTCGTGTGTGTGTGTGTGTGTGTGTGTGTGTGTGTGTGTGTGTGTGTGTGTGTGTTGTGCAGGTGCCAGTGGATGAGGTGTGTGGGTGTCCTTTAGTGCGGAATGTGTTCGATCCAACAGGTGAATACTGCAGGGTATCAAAGCGCAAATGCAACAAACATTACTGCTGGGAGAAACTCAGAAGGGCAGAAGTGGACCTAGAGCGCGTCAGAGTGGTGAGTGAAACCGCACACACATTTTTATGTTATTTAATAGCGCAAACATTAGTAACTGAATTGTCACATGGTCCTGACTGACAGACATTTATAAACAGTAACATAAAATCACACCCAACCTGCCAACACTGAGCAGTTTGTTGTGCAGTTTATTCAAAAAGCAGTGGAGGAGAACCAGCATTGTAAACAGTGTCTTAAAGAGTAGGAATTCTTGGTCTTACACTTGGAGGTGAGTGGTTAGGTGACTATTGCTGATATTGGGCAGATCTAAACAGCTGTTTTCGCTTGGAAATAAATGCATCTGAGAGCATGTAGATTTCTGCAGAAAGCTTATTTGGACTGCTCTGATAGATTAAACCATGTATTTGCATTAAAGGATCATTGTTTGACGTGATAACATTTCAACAAACTGCCTGCTATTGGTGACTAGGTAGCATTTAGTTTGCTAAATACTTATTTTCACATTGTTTTTTCAATATTTGTTGCATAAAGCAGTTCTGTTTTTGAATATTTTTGTACGGTTTATGTATTTTATTGCATTTAGTAAACACTGTTTAGCACACATTGTGGTTCTTTCGATTAAAAAGTTAATTTTCAAAGACATTGCTGAGATGTTTGAGAAATATTGAGATCACCTATATCTCTCAGTCAGGCTAATTTCAACTAATGAGGGAGTTTGTAATGAGCTTAAAGGGGAACAGTAATCTTTGCAAGATACTGATACTGATGTCTTGACTTTAGATTGATACTTGTTACTGTCTTTATTTTGTTTGTTTACTATCAGTGGTACAAGCTGGACGAGTTGTTTGAGCAGGAGCGCAACGTACGGACAGCAATGACGAACAGAGCGGGGCTTCTGGCCCTAATGCTGCATCAAACCATTCAGCACGACCCACTGACCACTGACCTGCGCAGCAACAAGGACAGATAGCCATACAGCATGTTCCACTCCACTTTTATACTTGAATTTGTAGATGTCATTGTTCACCAAACCTGTCACCACTTGTAACTTTACCATTTTATTTAAGAAGTTATTTAACACATTCCAATGAATGGACAATACAATGGAAACTGGATATTCTGCTCACTGAAAATGCTTTGTTTCTGTCATGGGGACATTTTTATATTGCTTAAAGGGCCCATGTGATGGAAAAAACTGTTTGAGTATGACTTTTTCTGTAAATTTTAGTGCAGTTCCTCTTCATTTGCTGAGAACACAATGGGAAAATAAATCTGCCCTCACGTGCCATTGTATTGATGTCATGAAATGTTGCGTTTCCATACTAAATGTGCTGTATAGAAGTACAGCTTAAAGCAATTAAATCCAGTCATGCTGATGTTGCAAGCAGTGTTTCAGTTCAGACTGCATGGTAACAGTCTGTTTCCACAGACAGAACATGAATCTTATACACTATATGGACAAAAGTATTGAGACACCTAACTATTACCCCAAAAGGAACTTTAATGCCATTGCAATTGGAGTGGGAGAGATGGAAGCTACAAAGGCAGGAAGAGCAGTGCCGCTGTACCTAGCTACAAAATCATCTTCACTTCATGAACTATTTTGAATTTTTTAACATCTAGACTACATATTTACATAGTATGAATAATAAAAAATTACTTAGACGTGGCAAGTTTGGTGGCAAAGGATGATTTTTGGATGGCCTTTGACGCCACTACCACCCCTGTGTCACCGCTGTGTGATCCACCAACCTGCTCATAGGTGGTCAAACACTGGTGAAAGGGGTAAAGGGAGCTTACTTTACACCACACTGTCCAGACTACATGTTTACTTTAACCTTAAGAAAGGTTAATCAAACAAACTTGAATCATTTGATTAACTTGGGAGGTTAATTTTCTTCTTAATTTTCTTCTTTTTTCTTAAATGACCAGATATGACGTTTATCTGAAACTGGATGATGGGAAGATATAAAAAGACATTGCTGGTTTAGATATGAGGAAGGGGAAAAAAGAATGAATGAAGAAATGAAAGCATGAGAAAAATATCAAATCATCTGATGTCATTTCCCATTACCATTTATTACAACAGTGCAATTGTATTTCATTCATTGTATTTCATGAACTTGTTTGTAAAATACTTTTGACATCACATCTGCACAATTCTTGTGGGAAGCTTGTTTTTCCCAATATAACTAGATAATTTGCTTAAATTGCTTAAACGTTTTTGTAGCATGTGTGTATAGCTGCGCAGCAGTTTAGTGGGAAAGACCAATGAGCATGAAAAAGACCTTAAATATTACATACTTTTCAACATTTAATTCTGAAATTGGTAATGAACTTCAGTCACGTGGTTCACTCTTTGTCCGCGTTCATCCAGGAGCTTCCGTTCTCTGGAAAGTAAGTCTTGGGAATAGAAATATTTATTAGTTTAGCTCGTATTTATGGACACATGCGGGCAGCGTACTCAGGGCGCGTAGACAGTATAAGCACAAATAGTACAGATAGTAAAAAGTTTTGAACAACTTTTGCTTTGGTTTTTACCTGCTCAGAACATGTGTATTGGCGCTAATGGGTACAAGCTAATTCGCGCACGCATGAGCACTAAGCCCTACAGTTTATACACGTTATAATAAAGTTTTTTTATTCATACTCATGAAAAGTGTAGGGCCAACGTATTTAATGTCTGCGTCGCAGTGTTTATACTGTAAAACCCAAAACAACTGTACTGCAAGGGGATTCAGCTGGGTAATATTACTTTGCTCCCTTCCCTAGTTTTAGCGTCCTACGCAGGGGAAACAGTAAACTTGTTGAGACGTACCCCAGTGTTAGCTTGGTAGGCTAGGCAAGCTATGTTAGCAATCTGACCATGGACGAGGGAGAGGCACCAACCGCCAAAATTATTCACTTTGGACTCGAAAAACGTATACATTAGAAGGTGAGGGGCTGGAATAGTTTACTCCAGATACTCGAAGTGTAAAATGGTGGAGTTTCTTGTTCTTGCTCGCTTGAAATGTGATTCAGAATAATTAGCATGTTAGCGTGTTGGGTAGTTAGCTAGGGGCAGCTCAACTGTTTGCAGCTAAAAAAAAAATATTTATTCAGTATATTTAACTACTTATGGAGAACTGCTCTAAATGTTCTGAAACACAGTAACATTTTCCAATAGTTAGATGGGCCATAATCACTATCAGGCCACGTTAGTGCTTTTAGTAATTAAAAATAGTCCAACAGAGTAATCTTATGGTTTTTATTCACAGGTTTAACTTGAAGTTTTGTTAACCTCTCAAACTGCACTGGAGCCTTTCCGCTTTAATGTTAGGATACTCTCATATACACGCCACGCTGTGTTGACTATTATGGATTTCTAACCTACAATAAGGAAGCGCATAAGATACGATAAACTTAGGGCAGTAAAATGGTCAGTACAGAGGCAAGAGCAGCACAATAGGCCAAAGCTACATAAGAGAAGTATAATATAATAACTACATTTTACAAATAATAAAAAATATAAACATAGACGTGTGTATGCAAATATACAAGTTTATATAAAGGTATATAAATACATGCATAAACACACCTGAACGCTGGAGGTAAGGTTTTGGTGTTAACATGGTCTCTTCTTCTTTAAAGTTAATGCAAAAGGAGTCAAGGAGAACAACAGCCATGGAGGAAGAGGGAAAGGGAGGTGAGGGACCCATCATGACCCAGAGGATGGAGAAGGACATTTCTAATATTGTAACTGAGGACAAGAAAAGCTTATCAACCACCCAGGAAACCAGAATGAACAGTTCAGAGCTTGGTGCTGCACAAGCCTTGAGTGAAACTGGTAGTGAACCTGTAAAAGGTGCAGATGAACCTCCAGCTGACTGGTTTGAGCCTCTAGAGGAGGACTGTGCTGATGAAGACACTCAGAGTTGTGACATGGAGAGTCTGGCCGGAAGTGAACGCAGTGGGAGTGTGGTGGGCAGTGAGTGGAACCACACAGGAGCCAGAATCAGAGGGTATGTTGTAAAGTGTAAAATGTCCATTTGTTGCTTGTGAACACACCACAGCACAACATTGTTCTCTGCATTTAACCCATTCACCAAGTGAAGCAGCAGGCAGCCAGGAACACAGTGCCTGGCAGTCCTGGGATTCAAACCCAAAATCTTCTGATTGCAAGGGCAACCCCTTAACCACCAGGCCACCAGCCGCCCCTGTTAAAGAAATAGTTTGGCAAAAAACAGATTCCATTATTACACAATATGGCATCAGTCATTCAAGTGAGGTCTAAAGTTAGTTTGGCACTCAAGATACAAGGCAATTGGAGGCTATTACTTATATATAAATAAACAAACCTGAAGTAAAATAGGAACAGAATTCTGGCTTTTAGATGGGTGCAGCTACAGTTTTTAAAATCTAACTAGACGGCTAACTTTATTTATATTGCTTACTCTCTGTTCTCTATCTTATTAAATCTCTATGCTGTTTTTTCTCTAGAAAGGCAAGGAAGTCACGACAGCGGGTTGTAAATGAAGACTGGGAGGACTGGCCCACACTGGGCGAAGGCTGGAAACGTAGAGTAGTTTTACGCCGCTCTGGCTTGAGCATGGGGCAGGTTGACACATACTACATGAGGTACATTTGTAGCAGGACTATCATACTTACTCTGTGGTAAAAAAAGATAATTATCTACCTTATTAATCCACTTTCTCTAATTGGCTGATCATCCATATTTTTAGTCCAACCAATGCTGTTGCAGTAAGAAACAACATGTAATGGATTCTTGTTTTGTACTAAAGTCTTGCTTGTTAATTTTTCCAGTAAAATGTTTGGGAATCTCTAAACACCTAAGCATGTTAGGGTTTTTTTACAGTTAATTCAGGCTCATTTTGTTTGCCTTGTTCATTTTTATATTACATGTATGATTCTGTATGCTAACCAGTGGTATGTGTTTGCAGCCCCAGAGGTGTAAGAGTCCGGAGTAAGATTGAGTTGCTGAAATGTGTTAAAAATACAATGGACCTTACAAACTTTGACTTCAGAATGGGAAAGTTTTTTGATGGCGAACCTCCAAAAAGAGGCCCACGGGTAAGAGAAGAATCACATTATGTGCCTAGATGAAGGTTTTCCTACCAATCATCTGAAATCATTTGCTCCAATTCTTCACTGGTTCAGGCCTTAAGTTGCTTTGTTCATCTTAAACGATTCTTACATAATTCACTTTATGGCTTAACAACCAATAAACATTCCTCTGAGAATGGCCAGGTTCAGGGACTGTGAGAGACTTTGAAAGTCCTTCAGGAAAACTGGAGAACTGTACCTCAAGACTATGTTAAATTAAAAGAAAGCCTGATTCTTTGAAAGCATAATATGAAGAAATAAGGGGTTACTGAAGACTTTTGCACACTTTAGCATTCATAGTTTCTCCAGTCACATTTGTAAATTTAGTGTATTATGAAGAAAGGTTGTGAGTTAAATTGAATTTTGGCCTGATGTGAAATTCTGTGCTGCATTTAATTGTTTGAAAAGATTTAAAATCATTTCAGTGATGGACTGCTTTTGACTAAGTCTCTGTTTCTCTCTCCCTCCCTCCCACAGAAGCGTAGGATCGGTCGTTCCTCCCCAGCTGATTGTGGATTTTCTTCAGAATCAAGTTTTCAGAATGAATCAGCAGATGCTACTGACCGCACCTATAGTCCAGGCCCCATGTTTAATGTCAGTCACTCTGCTCAGAACAGACTCAGTCCAACTTCAAGACAAAAAGATGGCGCTGCCAGTCCGACCAAATCCAATGATGACCACAGCCTGACTCTCATAACCCCCTTCACCACCCCCACCAGCCAGAACGGCCCCTCTAATGGAGGGCTTCCCTCAAAAACCTCAGACGTGTCAATTCTCTCCAACAATGAATCAACACCCATCCCACCTAATACCTTCATTGGGTACGATTAACTTTTTTTTTTTTTTGTATGTATTTACAAAAGTAATGGCTAAAAACAGCTTAACTCACATGTTCACATGAGAAATATGTTGAATATTTTGAGTGGAAAATGTTCATGTTTAAAAATGTAAAGTGTGGAATGTATGTTTGTTGTTCATTTTATTTATTTTGTGATATTTTTATATGTTGCACTTGCAATGTTGCATTATAAACTGATTCTATTTTTCTCTGATTCTCCGTTCTTTTAGCATCTGTGTAAGATGTAGGAACTCGTTTACAGGGATAGAGGGAGAGACCATGTGTGGGAAATGCAGCAGAGCATGCAATGCAAGTAAGTAAAAAATAAAAAGAGTAATTGATTATAAGGCCATGGTTCATTGTTTGTAAGATACGGTCATTTATTACAAAAGTAAGCAGGTATAGCATTGTATATCATGGTGCTGAGTGCTGTTGCCACAGCACTGTATTTTTGCCTCATGCCTACATTAATTTAGTTTTATAAATAAAATTTGCTGTGTGCTTTAAATTGCTATGACATAACTTAAATTGTTTAAAATATGTTGCCCTTTCGGAAAACCCCTTTACTTTATATCTATGCTTGTGTGTACAGTGCTCTATAGGCGTAATTGTAAGAGACGCAGGCTAAAATAAATGAAATCAAAACAATGTCTTGTGTTGTAAACTGTTAATTTAGATACTTTCATTAACTTTGATTGCTTATTATTCATAAAACACATTACATACTTTCATACATGATGACATTTTTGATTTGAAAAATTCAACATATTTATGTTGTGTGTTTTTATGTTTTTTTCTTCCTTTTTCTAGCGAAGGATAACCGCAATATTATCTTCAGAAAGGTACGTAGCAGTGGGATGTGCACTAGTTCATTTGAATTTGTTTAAAAAAAGGAAGGCTGACTCTTCATCGCTGTTCCATGCAGTGGCTGCCCTGCGGGTTTTGCCGAGCCTGCCAGCTGACCAAAGATTGTGGGACATGCGCCAGCTGCAAGAAAGGACAGCTGAACCTTGATTCCAGAAGGCCTGTAAGGTGTCGCAAGAGGAAGTGTTTATGCCCATCTCTCAAGGTAATCAATGAAAAAGTGTTACACAGTCATAACTAAAGGTATACTTACACTAGGTGATCTGTACCATGCCTGGAGCACATTAAACCCGTAAGTCCAGTTCGCTTTGGTCATCGCTTGGTGCTGTTGTTATTGTGCCCGAACATGTGCGTGGTTCATGTGCGTGGGCACAGTTCAGCTAGACTCCGGCATCTTGTGTGCCCACAAACCGTGCCTGAGCACAGAGCTCCAATGCGACAGTTCAGTTTAACAAACCTGGCAGCAAAGCGGCAAGACTTCAGAGGTGCAGTTTGCTGGAAATTTTGGGCAGATAAAAGTATGCAAACAAATGGATACAACACGTAAGAATTCTTTCCTCGTAAGAAACAAACTATATCTGGTAAAGGGGGCATTTGGCTGACACTCTTATCCAGAGCTACTTACAATCATTAGTTACAGGGAGAGTCCCCCTGGAGCAACTGAGGGTTAAGTGTCTTGCTGCAACTTTGTAGTCTTCAGGTTCACACGCAAGTGTTTTACCCACTGGCCTTCTACCACCTCTGGTAAAATTTACAGCAGTCTTCATGCTCTTAGACACTAAAGAACACAGTAATGGTATGATAAAGATCTGCTCTTGTTTGAAAAAGGATTAAGCAGTCACTTCACTGTGAGTGCAGGCTAGCAGGAAGGTGGGCAGGGGGAACAGGGCTGCTTGAGCATGATGAAAGCAGGCGTAGTATGATTACGCTGTAAAAATGACCAAATTTGATTAAATCCAGGCTTAAGTGAAAAAAATATTTCTATATTAGGTAGAAAATGTGAATCTAGAGTAGGAGTATAATTAATATTTGAAAATATAACCATTTAGTTTACTTTTGTAAAGTCACCATATCATACCCATGTGGCTAAAGGTTCCATGCTCTCAGAAAAGTCCCCAGGAAGCCACAAATTCACTTTTTTGCAATGGAAAATGGCAAAGTACAAGTTCCTGAAAGCTTATTTCCTTTCTGTTGATATATGACTGTAATGTTAGCAAAGAAAAGACCACCCGTCACATGCTTGTGTGTGTGTTTACAGAGGAAATCTGAAGATGTGCCACAGTATGGTTCTATGGTACAGGTAAGTGTAGTATTGTTTTCTCTAATGGTGTTGATTTGTTGACCTCACATTTTTTTCCACAATTTTGTTTCTAGTGGTACTGAATATAAAGTCCTCATTTAAAAGTGTCATTCAACTACTGTTTTCAATAAAATAAAAGTTTATTAATATTGTCAGTTATACAACGATATTGTCAATTCTGGTTTTAAAAAGGTCTCAGTAAAACCCTGTTTAAGGTTCTCCTTTTCAGCTCCACTCTTGTGTTTAATTGGAGTTTAAGTCAGGAGACTTTGCATTTTGTTGTCCTGGAACTTTATATAATACCTTGTGTCCTACGAGTATCATCCTGAACAAACGGGCGCAATCAGGATGAGGCTCTTTTCAGTATAACCATCCTTCTTGCTATACCAGAGTGACCATGATGTCGTGGTTAGTTTATTTGTCTGTAGAACTCAGAAAAGCTTTTCTTCTGGTCTAACTGTAGTTTTGGAGACTCTGTGACCCCAAAAAACTACCATCCTACTCACGGTGAATTTGCGTAAAAGTTGTTTTAACTTTCCAAACAGTGAAGTTTCAATGTGCCCCATGTTGATGAACAACTAGCACAATGTACTACTGCAGGACACAACAATGCATGCATGCAAGGATAGCAAGGCTGTAGTATGTACCAGTTCTCAGTTGGGCGTTCAGATAAGGGATCCCCAGCAGCTTTTACGCAAGTCATCATGGAGTACATTGATTTAGAACAGCATCATTGAGCTTAACATTCCTTGAGATATAGTGAATAGTGTTGTTTTCAGCTGACTGGAAGATGTACATATAGTTATATATAATCTATTTATTATTTTGATGTATAATGTTTTATTGTAACCTATAAATAATAGGGCTGCACAATTAATCGAATTTTAATCACAATCACAATTTTTGCTCCCAGGATTAAATTAAGATGATTGTCTGCAATATTAACATTTGAATAGTGGGCTGTGCTGCGCATCCAATCCAGCACTTTCTTAACCAATAGTCAGCCAACCACCAGGTGGCGAACGAAAGATTAGGGCTTCATTAAGCTGCCTAAAAAATTGTCTGTAAGAGTGTGTGTGTGTGTGTGAGAGAGGGAGAGAGGGAGAGAGGGAGAGAGGGAGAGAGGGAGAGAGGGAGAGAGAGGGAGAGAGAGACAGAGAGACAGACAGAGAGAGAGAGAGAGAGAGAGAGAGAGAGAGAGAGAGAGAGAGAGAGAGAGAAAGAGAGACAGACAGACAGAGAGAGAGAGAGACAGAGAGCGAAAGACAATGAGAGAGAGAGAGAAAGACAATGTGTGTGAGAGAGAGAGAGAGAGACAGACAGACAGAGAGAGAGAGAGAAACAGAGAGAGGAGAGAGCGACAGACAGAGAGAGACAGAGAGAGAAGAGAGACAGAGAGAGAGAGAGAGAGAGACTTTATGAGGCGCTAAACAGCATTGCCCATTTCATTGAGTCAACATAGCTGTCAGCACACACACACACACACACACTCTCACACACACACACACCACACACACACACACACACACACACACACACACACACACACACACACACACAGTTTCTGCTGTAGCTTGGAGGCAAACGTACTGTAAACCATGAATGAGTCACTAGCAGTAAACAAATCTGGCCTCACTGCACCCTCTTCCCCAACAGCAAACTGTGATTGAGACAGTGCTGATTTGGTGGTGGATGCTGGCTTTGCAGTGATTTTACTTGCACTGGACATTAAATGCTAGAAAACGAACCATTTTGAACATTTACCCAACAGCTTGTTTAAAGCCCCAAATTTGGACTGTCTTGAATGTCTTTTATGGAACTGCTTTCCTCAGAATATTTGCAGTACTTCCTTTCTTGCTTCTTTCAAAGCCCAATTAAAAACGTATCTTTTCTCCCAGTGCTCTGCCTATTCTCCCAACTCTTTATTCTATGTGTTCCTTCCTTCTGCCGTAATCTGTGTTGTTGTAATGTTAAATATTTTTGTCTATTACAGTCTGTTTGTTCTACGTCTGTTTGTTCTGTTTGTAAAGCGAGAAAATAAACATCATTATTATTTTGATTATGATAAAGATGATGATGGTGATGATGATTATGATGATGATGATGTAATGATGATGGTGATAATGATGATGAGGACGGTGATGATGATGGTGATGATGATGATGATGATGTAATGATGACGGTGATGATGACGGTGATGATGATGGTGATGATGACGATGACGACGATGATGATGATGATAATGATGTAATGATGACGGTGATGATGATGGTGATGATGATGATGATGACGACGGTGATGATGACGGTGATGATGATGATGATGGTGATGATAAAGATGTAATGATGATGGTGATGATGATGATGACGGTGATGATGATGGTGATGATGGTGATGATGATGGTAATGATGACGGTGATGATGATGATGGTGATAATGATGATGATAATGTAATGATGATGGTGATGATGATGATGATGATGGTGATGATGATGGTGATGATGATGGTTATGATGGTGATGATGGTGATGATTATGATGACGGTGATGATGATGGTGATGGTGATGATGATGGTTATGATGGTTATGATGGTGATGATGGTGATGATGATGATGGTGGTGATGGTGATGATGATGGTGATGGTGGTGATGATGGTGATGATGATGATGGTGATGATGATGATGATGATGCTGGTGATGATGATGATGATGATGATGATGATGGTGATGGTGATTATTATTAATAATGAAGAAGAAGAAGAAGAAGAAGAAGAAGAAGAAGACATATATAAAAGACAGTGCAGTGGCGAACATACCAGGTTCTGCTGAACAAAACCTTCTAATGTAAATCCATGTGTTCAGAGAGACCAGGACAGCAAACAACAATCCCATTTAGAAACATGTTATTAGTGCAAAGTGATAGTTATGAGCCCCAGTTTCACAGAGCCTTTTAAACAATGGTTATATAAAACACCAGTCAAATGAAGTGGTCGACCCACTTAGACATTT
Organism: Brachypetersius altus; assembly: GCA_037974465.1. NCBI lineage: Eukaryota > Metazoa > Chordata > Actinopteri > Characiformes > Alestidae > Brachypetersius > Brachypetersius altus. The sequence continues at coordinate 5,677,457 of JBBPDB010000134.1, forward strand.
CATCCAATCAGCAACAAAAAGGGTGTGGTTTGATTCACATCACTATATACCAATAATACCTGACTGCTGGCACAATAAACACTTAAGCATATGCTCCTATTTACAGGCCACTATTACACCCACCTTGTGTTTCCACTTGCTGACCACTTTATTATAAACTCTGCTGTGAACAATTAAACCAGTGGCAAATTTCGCACACTCTCACACACTCTCACACACTCTCACACAATTTCACACACTCCTACACACTCCAGTGGATACTCCAGTGGTAGCTGCTGCACACCTATTAATCCTGCAGAGTATATTTATTTTAGGGATGTAAAGTGATTAATTAAATTTAACTAGTTAATCGCAAATCTGGGAAAAAATTAATCGCGATTAATTCTCTGTCAACCCAATATATAATATATAACGAACACACTAAATGTAATGTAAAGTCTAATATGTGACTCTGCATAATATGTCACATATGCACTGGATTCTTTCATCTTATGAAGGAAACTTGTTTTATATGACACAAATAGTTGTTCACGCAACAACTTGTATGGTTTATTTTGAATTCTCTTGATTTAATTAATTGGTTGTGTATTCTGTGTGATTACTGTGACGGTGTGTGTCTGCATGGGTGTTGCATTTATCTCCTTGTCATTCCCCACCCACCAATGAGCTTTCAGTAGACTCAGCCCTGAAGTCAGATGACCTGATGCGGCCAGTGGGAAGCTGGTAAGGGCGGGGTTTGAGATTTAGAAGATGGCAGCACAGATTTAGAGCGGGATGATTGAAGAGCAAAGTAGCATGGGGGGGGGGTTAGCCACCCAGGGGCCCACAAAGGCAGTAATATCTAGTGCGTCTGGACGCGTTCGGAGGTGAAGAAGAGATCCTGAGTGAAAAGGAGCCTCAGGATGGGACTGAAGTGGTAGGGCGCGGTGGAGAACAGCCGGCTGGGGAACCGAGAGTGCCGCAGGTTGCTGACGCCTGTCCGGCTTTGTGGCGGGGACATGAGGAGAGGGCCGAGGGTGAACATGACTAGATTTGGCTGCCAATGCGTCAAAGTTGGACTAGGCCTAAGGCTGGGACTGCTTTTGAGAAACGATGAGATGGTTTTAATGGTGATAGTAAGAATTAATACTTTAGTATCATGTATGTGGTGCCTGGGGTAAAGTCACCCACCGCAAATTTATTTTGTTTTATATTGCGTAAATTTTCACCGTAGTTAATTCACCCCACTCTTTGGATCTCTGAAGCACACACCAAGGAGGGACAACCACAGCCAGTACCATGCAATTGACGTTTATTGTACACAGTTCAATTCACACAAGCTGGTTTCCTATCTCTAAAATCCTCCTAGCACCTAGAAACTCTATTTATAAAAGAACCCACAGAGTTGGACAAGCACTTAGTAAAACCCCAAAACATCAAATAAAAAACACTTCAACCACGCACGACCCCCTCTGCAGCCCAACTCTTCAAGACACTCGGTGTATCAGCACACGCTCACACAGTGAGGAAGAACAGAAAGGGAATTACTTGAATAACATAAACCTCTACAATAAATCAAAGTGCTAAATAAAGAAAGTCTAAATCATGTGAATGAACTTAAATGACAAATAGAATTAAGGAGCTTAATTCTAAACACAGATAATAAAGAAAAAGAAAGAAAATTTACGCCATTGCCCGGGCCCTTGTACCCTCACAAGGCCCGGTGAAAAAAAAAAAAATTTAATTCAAGTTCCCACTTACTCCCCTTCAGCAGCGCCACACTGTCTCTCGCTCTTACTCAGTCCAGAAAGAAATGTCCCAGCGTCCCATAACGTGCACCGCTAGTCCGACATAGAGAGAGGCCTGCACAGCTCTGCGGCCTTCCCAACCCTCCAGCCGAACCTGCTACTGTCCGCACGCCCTCTCTCCGACTCTTCCGTGGCATCCTCGCCCCGAATGGTGCTGCGAAAATGTGCACAAACCTCAGACACCCAACCAGCTCCCGGCCTCAATGGTTCGCTTCCACACCCCCTCAGTAGTGAAAAACCACTTTCCTGTATGCCGGCTAGAGATTGGTGTTTCTCATGCGCCTTCTCCGCTCCTCGCTGCTGTCACGCTGTTCGTTCCTTGCCCCTTATGGATTCAGATTTGTGCCAAAATGTTCAAACAAAACTTCCCTATGAGACTTTCAGTTCCGCTGCTGGCTTTTCAGTCACTCCGCCCCGTTTTACGATTTTGCTGCTTAATGATTCGTTTGCAGTTTTGGCACAAATCTCTCGTGTAGGCGGGGCTTTGATTAATTTGCCAGCAGGTATTTGAGTGACAGCTCCGTGCCCCGGAACTCAGGCTTTTTTTTTTTGGATACGCGGGCTTCTTACTGACCGCAGCAACTACCGCCAGTCAGGATCACGTATAAGATTTAAGATCAGCTCCACGATTAATTGTAAGTATTGATCAAATATGTTCACTAAGCTGTGCTAGACATTTGTTGTGTTATGGTAAAATTGGTTAGCTACACGTTATATAATTTACCTATTTAACTTTAGCTATCAGGGTACGTTACTCGCTAAGTAACGTTAGCCAAGTTTACATCCACAATTGTCATTTCAGATATTCACAACTCCATTCTTTGTCTGACCATAACTGCATGTCTTCCCTAATGGTTAGATATGAGCATGCAGATCGGGCTCATATGATTTAAAAGTTAGCATGATGGGCTAAACATCATGCTAACTTACACAATATTCTGTTTCACATAAGCATTTCATATGTGCGTGAGTCAATTTCACCTCTATCTCTATTTCATATGTATGTTTGAGTGTGAGAAAATACTATTCACATGTATCTGAGTGAGCGTTTCATATGTGTGTTAGTTCTTTTCATCTGTATCTGTATGTGTTTCATATAAGGTGAGTTTTGAGTAGTATGGATGCATGCGTGACAGTTTCATATGTGTATGTGTTTAAATTGTGTTTGTGTTACAAAAGTCAGAAATATTTCCTAAATGGCCCCTTATGCACATTGGTTCCTTCTTTTCCCTCTACAGCAATCAAACAGTGGTAGACCTGAGCTGGATCCAAACTTTTGCTACAATGTTGTCCCAGGTAACCCAGTCTATGGTTCAATTGTGACAAATAATGAGGTAGTTAATACATAACACCTAAGTAACAGTTCTGAGAGCTCCTGAAGTCTTTTCTTACTCTGTTCATTTGAACAATTCTTAAAGTAATGACAAAATAATGATTTTTTTTTTAAGGGGCACTTGGAGCATTTTCATTCGAAGTACAATATTGGATAGTATTAGCATTTTCTGATCATGTTGTATTGACAAACATTAATATCTACTTACCTTGCAGTGCTTATTTCTTCAGGAGCAAGTATGGGATGAAATCCTGCAAAGGATTCAGAGAAGATTCACTCTAATTATGAGAAATGAAACATTGGATTTAGACTACCTCCTAGATGTTGCTCAGCAAGAGCTTTGCTTGGCAACAATGGTTTCACAACACCTCAGCATCCCACTAGAACTCATTAGAAGTCTACAGGAGTTAATCAACATCTTCCCTGTTCAATCTGCTGAAGTTAATGTGTCAGAAATTGTATCTACCACTGTGGGGAACCTGGGACGGCCACGCCTTGAAATGAACAGAGATGATCTTGAAAGCATCCTTTCCACTGGACTTCCTTTAGAACATTTAGCCAATTTGTATGGTGTTTCTAGACGAACACTTAACAGGAGGATGAAAGAACATTACCTCTCTGTCCAGGGATGCTATTCTAAAATATCTGATGATGAACTTGATCAAATTGTGAGGTCCATAAAATCCAGAATGCCACAGGCTGGGTATAGACTGGTTAAAGGTGAGCTGTTGGCCAGAGGCTACCGCGTGCAGTGGCACAGGGTAAAGGCTACTATGCATAGGGTGGATGGAGCTGGAATTTTGGCCAGGATGATACAGCTTGGTTTTGTAGCTCATAGAAGCTACTGTGTTCCTGCACCTTTTGTCCCTGGTTCATGTAGATACCAACCATCAATTAATCAGGTGAGTTTCTTTCCTGTGCTCCCTTTGTAATACACACGTACAGGAAGCCTGTTTTTAATCATTTTCCAATCACATCTGCTAAAACTTTGTACTTTGTTCTCCTCAGATTTAATATTGTGATATTTGGTGGTATAGACGGATTCTCTAGAAAGGTATGTCAAAGTCTTGTTTTACTAAATAAACAAAAATATAATGAGACTTAATTTATTTTTTTGCCCCACATTTTGCACAGATTTTATATTTTGATGCTGCTGCTAACAACAAAGCCTCAACTGCGTATTCGTTCTTCTTGAATGGTGTCTGCAAACATGGATGGCCCTTAAGGTAGGAAGTACATAAGTGCTGTGAACAGGTACTTTTCTTTGTTGTATGGACTAGAGCCTCAGTCTAATTTCACCTGGTACAATGAATCATGACTGCTTGACATATTTTAGAGTACGTGGTGACCAGGGTGTGGAAAATGTGGATATTGCCCGGTGCATGTTTTCTGTACGAGGAACTGGACGCAGTAGCTTCATTGCTGGCAAAAGCGTCCACAATCAAAGGTAAAACCAGTCACTACAGAACTTGATGTGATTACTGTCCTTGTATGTATGCTTGGTCAATATTGTAACTCCATCTGATCGATACTTGATGAGAAGCTTTGCCAGAAAAAGAAAGATAAGTGGTCTACCTGTGTATGGGTCATGTCTTCGGGCATGGCAAGAGCCCTTTTCCCCAGACCAGCCCTCATGTGCTGTAGCTCCTGAACTGGTGAGGGTTTTTTCTCACAATTTTTGTGTAGTAGAAACACTGTAAAATTAAATGGATTCCAGTGCTTGGCTACCTTTGCTGCTTTATTCAAAGTTAATGAACTTCGCTTTGCCCTCCGCCTAAAAAAAAATCCAGGGAAAAACCTGCAAAAAAATGTTTGTCAATGAACAGTTCTGTATATTATGTACCATTTAAAAAAATAAAAATAAAAATAAAAAAATCGATGGGATTTCTCGGAGTACAACTATTAACACCACAACATACATAGTGCTAGTTAATAATAAATTTTTTATATTAGACCAGGCCATTTCTTGATCCATGCTTGGGTCCTTTCCTGAACTTGGTCCCTGACTGCTACCTGTACTGTCCTTTCCCAAAGACTGGTTTAAAATAGCAAGTATATTCT
>JBBPDB010000134.1:5682737-5693245 GCA_037974465.1 Brachypetersius altus
TGTTGGGAGGAGGATGTTGAGGAGAGACTCTGAGTGTGTTGGGAGGAGGATGTTGAGGAGAGACTCTGAGTGTGTTAGGAGGAGGATGTTGAGGAGAGACACTGAGTGTGTTGGGTGAAGGATGCTGAGGATGGAGCTGCAGGGGAGAGGAGGAGAGGAAGGTCTAGGTAGGAGGTTTATAGATGATGCGAGGGAGGACATGCAGGCAGCTGGTGTGAGAGAGGAAGATGCAGAGAATAGAAGGAAAGGGAGGCAGTTGATCCACTGTGGAGACCTCTGATCCGGAGCAGCCAAAAGTAGAAGAAGAAGAAGGTTGAGCTGTGACAACCTTGTTACACTCACTGCAATTAAAGCCTGGAGGTTAGTGTTTTGACTAGAGGACATCTGTTTTCCCCTGTTGTGAGCAATCCTGATTTCCAACATGGGTTGTTTGGTGCTGGTTTTAGACAATAGGGTAATAGTGACATTTGTAGACTGAATGACATCCTGTATGGTAATACAGTAATGACATTAGAACAAATTACTGGTAAATATGAAATCACCAGACAAGGCTGCTTCTGTTATTTGCAGAAGGGGGGTTATATATTTAACAGCAAACTACTAATTAGGCAGGACTTCATTCATTGGCATTTTATGTTGCAAAGCGTTAACTGACATTCCTGAAAGATGTCCTGTTGAGTAAATATTAATAATTAATCCAAGATATCAGGATGCTGAATCAGTCTGCAATCGTACCAAAGTAATACAGTTCAGGATTATACACAGAATCTGCATAATCCCCATCCATGGATGTTATTTCAACTCTACTCTTTCACTCATGTGGCTTGAATGCAAGACAGAAATTGGCACTCTAACACATTGTATACACTCATAGAAGTGATGTTTGTGCCGTTAGAGTGTCTCACATGTATTACACTGAAAAACAGACTAATTATATTAAATTTAGAAATGCTGTTTGTGTAGAGTCTGGTGTTTTTATTGCATATCATTGTAACCTCTGGTGTTTTTGGTCTTTGTACTTTCTTCTCTGTGGATTTCATTTTCAAAGTCTTCCCCATTACGCTGTTTTAATGTGGCCTTAATTTTTTTTTACTTGATTAATCATTACAGTAGTCAGTATATTTTTCTTCATAATCATTGGTGGCAGCTTTTCATTTGCGTTTTTACCAATTTAGTAAATTTAGTGTCCAGTTCCTTCTACTTCCTGGGACCCCACAACGCTGGGTTCCTAAGTGCTAGTGCACTCTTTAATGTACACATTAATGGAAAGCATTTTTTTTCAAAACACTGCCAGCACACTGACAAATCAGTGGGTTATGGGAGCAGAGGGAAGGCCAAGAGCAAGACAATTGTGCTTTCTTGGTGCCCTGGCCAAAGATGGCTGTGTCAACACTGGGGATCATAATCTCCTCTTGACATGATTTTCCATTTCTATCTCTGACTGACCTAATCTTTACACACCAAGTAACTGAAAAAAGTAACGCATCAGATCAATGTCATTCCTCACACCTGGGTCCTGGTCTTGTGTGTGTGTGGAATTTCTTTGTTCGCCTCATGGTGGTGTGGGTTTCCTCCGGGGTCTCCAGTTTCTCCCACAGTCCAAAGACATGCGGGATAGACTCCAGGTATGTCATGTCTGCGAGGGGAGGACACACTCCGTTGTAAGCCAACGGCTTCACTTAGAGGATTCGTATTCCTCTTTGAAACGTCCTCAGCACTGGCTCAAATCATAGACCAGTCCCAGTTTACTCCGTGAAGACCTGGAGCAGAAGTAGCCCACCGGAAATAGTCGCAGCCCTTTCAAGCCGCTGACCTTGGCTCAGGGCCCTGCTACTCCTGAATGACAGAGGAAAGAGAGATAGGAAGAAAGCGCAGTACAATACCCAGTTGGGGAAACCTGCCACGCTTCTCGCTCCTTGATGAGCCCAGCTGTTCTCACTCACTCCTGTCTGTGACACACCCACACTGCTCCAACTGTCATTCACACTCACACACGCTTCGCATCCAGAGCCCTAGTACTCTGGTGACCCGCTTCTCCTTCGTCGTGTCGAAGGTTCACCAGACATCACAAGGTACTCGCGACCCTAGTAAGGATTAAACTGGTACAGTTTACACTGAACTCCTGCAGTAAATACCGATGTTACCCCTGTCATTTTCATTGGCATAAGCACTTAAATACAGTAATAAATTCATTTAATTTACAGTAATAAAAATACAGGGCTTTAAGAAGAACAAAACAATAAACATAAGAACACTCAAGATGCTCCACTGGGGGAAATTCTGGGCAGTAGCCAATCAGCACCAAGGAAAAATAAATAACGTGGTCGGATTGGCCACTTTAAAACCTCTTGCCCCTGAGTACAACGGTATTTCAAGATGCACTTCCGTTTGTGTTTCTCTCCACAGTACCAAAACAGTATTTTTATATGGAAATGTAGCTGTATTTACGTTAATATTTCTGTTACAAAATGATTAAACTGTATTTTTGTCTAATTCAGAAAAATATACGAACATTTACAGTACTGTGCAAAAGTCTTAGGCACCTGTGCAAAAGTCGTTTCTATCAGCAGTGGCTTCTTTCTGCAGCAAAAATAGCTGAATATTAGAATAAATGCAAACAAACAAGTAGTATAAAATATCAAGATTTCTTTTTTCTAAAAAGTAGAAGAACACAGGTTTGGATCCAGGTTTCTGCTCAGGGCCTCCAGTCATTGGGTGAATGAATAAAATTCCATAATCAACACCTAATTTAATCTACTGCAGTAAAAACGAACCAAACCAGGCATTTGATTGAGCTGCAAGTGAAACTGGGCTTCCATGAGGAAAGAGGTCTGGAAACATAAAACCACCATTTACTGTATTAATGTTGTTTGTTTTTGTTGTAAGTGTTTTAACCCTAACTTAACACCACTACCCAGCAGTAAACAGCTTTTAAGCATAATTTAGCACAGTTTGCACAGTTCTGTATATATTGTCATGAAAAAAGCTGTGACATCTGGGCCTTGTCCGTCACGCCCCTTCGTCCTCGTGCAGGGGGTTCCAGGAACAATTATTAGTTTGGTTCTCAGAAGAAATCCGCATGAGAATCTGCATGGGGTGGGGGGGGGGAGGGTTGCTGTAATTACTTTCTGTAATAATTTTGTTTTACATATTCTGCTCATGTAAGTTGTGCTGTTAGAATGGAATCAAAATGAAAAAGAAAAAGCAGTTTAATATACATTATTGAAAAGAACACGAAAGCATACATTTTATGATTTATTCTAAGGCAGGTGTTTAACTTGTTAGGTTTAGCCATAGCAGGGATATGCCTCATGTAGCAGCAGAATTAAATATATTGTATGGCTTACTACTGAGAAATGGCAACCTTGTCTCTTGATCTCTGTCTCTCTCCCTCTTTGCTTAACATAATTTGACTAAAACCCCTCTAATCCTTTCAGATAATCTGCCAAATGGTCCTCTCTCTTCTCTCCTTCTCTGTCTCTGCGTCTACCTTTCTCTCCCCGTGCCTTTGGCCCCCTCTCATTAAACCGCTGGACTGGCAGACATTAGCCGATGCAAAACCCGTCCTGCTGACATCAACTGGGTCATTAAGAAACTAGCACAGTAGTAAATTAATCTTCTCATCTATTTTTTTTTTTTTATCAAAACAAATGCTTTTACTGCCCAGGCTCATCTGCAGTAGGTGGAGATTTCCTGGTCAGTAGCTACAGCTCAGCGAAACCATTCTGCTGCAATACAGTTCAAAAAAGTTATTGTTTCAATAACATCAATCCAGGTTAGTTGTAGACACATAAAAATTCATGTAAGATCTCACAAGTTTCACATAATTAGTAGGAAGCAATGAAGAATTTTTAAATGATGCATAGATCATTTGATTGAATTACAGAACTGTTCATAAAATGCAGAATGAAAATGCAGTTTCAATAAAAAATGTCCCAAAAAATATCACAGTCAAATTGTATTCTACTGCTATACAATTTGACTGTATGGCTATCCACCAACGGAGTGTCTTCGTAAGTAGGTTACGTATTTGTAGACTGCAGCCCATTAGATTTCTTAGTTTTCTTTACAGCCTACATGTGAGCATGTCATCATATGGCAGCATTTATTACAGAAACAGTAAGTTATCTGTAGTACCTTGAAGTTACACTAGATATTACTGTTATCTGTTGTGCAGCTGTGTATCCATCATTGGTTTGACAAAATTCACAACTTTATTACATTTTCATGTTTCATTCATGCGTGTTCTCTCACTACCACATCCAGCATGGATTATGAAAACATCATACACACAGCCACTGGGAATCCTGATGGCGGTTTTCCTGTAGCAAATTTTTTTTTTTTTTAATTTATGCCATTTATCAGACGCTTTCATCCAAAAGCGACTTCCATACCCTAACTACAGGTATCCCTGGAGTCTCCCTGGAGCAACATAGGGTTAAGGGTCTTGCTCAGGGACCCAGTGGTGGTGCTGAGGGTAGGATTCGAACCCATGACCTCTTGGTCCAGAGGTAAGTATCCTTCCCACTGAGCTACCTCCACCCCACCTGAATACCTGAAATCTCTGGACATTGTCTGGACCTGCCCTTTCACACATGTTGCACACTGCTGTACATTTTTTGTGAGACACTGGGGCAGCTGTGGTTAGGGAGTTGTCAGAAGGTTGTGGATTTGAATCCCAGGACTGCTAGTGGCTCCACTGAGGTGCCTTTGAGCAATGTACCATCTAGGGCTGCACAATATATCGCAAATTTACCGTAATTGCAATATCAACATGTGCAATATACATATATACAAAGACTGACTGAACTGCAATAAATGGTGTTTCACCCAGTGCCACAGAGAAGAGGGCAAAAAAATCACTGGCCAGTTTCTTCATCTTCTGTGCTGCTAGATTGTTCCTTTTGCTATTTTTTCTGGCTAAGAACTTATAATTTAAATTATGTTTACATTTATTTAAGATTTAAAATTATTAAAAAAAAATTTTCAGGTTTTTTTCAACATTGTTCAATGGTTCAAATGTTTTATGGGAGGCATTAAATGCTCTGTTTAAGTACATTCTTTAAAAAAACATGTTGGAATGGAAATATTGCATTTAATTTTTTTATGCATAGACTAGTCAGCGTCTGGAGTTTATATCAACAGCAAATCCAAAGCAGAAAAACATTAACACTATAAAGGCTAAGTTTTTACTTACTTATCGCATGTGATATCGCCATCGCAACACTCAACATTATTGCATTTTCCTAACATCGTGCCGCCCTAGTACCATCCCCAGACACTGCTCCCCAGGTGCTGTGTTCTTGGCTGCTTCACTTGGTGAATGAGTTAAATGCAGAGAAAAATTTCACGCTGTCCACACTGTGTGCTGTGGTGTGTTCACATCTAGACACTTTATACCTACGCTACTGAAATACTCCCTGTTGTTTAGATGAGGAAATGCGTCTGGATAGATCATGCAGGAGCGTAGAGGCAGGACATAATGCATAAGTCTTGAACATCTTGAGTCTTCCTAGAATTGCCATTCCTAGAATATATCTGACAATTTCAGTGCTGAACCTTACTGACAGAAGTTCCAATCTCTCCTGTTGGATATTTTCACTGGCATATTCAAGCAAATGACCCTTCTTCTTCATCTTTGCATCTTCTGGTTCTGCGCCAGTAATCAACACTCCTATTCATTCTCTGTGAGCTCTTCAAAAAACCTGCTTTAATCATAATCATGAACTCAGTCAGGCCTTACACACACTTTGTACCATTAATGTTAGGACATTTGTGTTACACATGAAAGAGGTTGAGACACTAGGCAGACAAAATTCCAACCTAAAGCAATAGTTTTTTTTTTTTAAAAGTTCTTCCTATCTTTTTCCTACCTTACATAATCAGAATAGATTTTTCTTTTCTTTAAACCCTAAAATCTCACTCTAGACTACTGTGGCACTGTAGGATGTGAAACAGAACAATGGTTAGATATTTATTCTTAACCAGAGTGTCTGTTGACCTATTGGTGCTAAATGAAAGAAGCAACAGGACATTTATGGAGTATTACTTCGCACCATAATTTTCTTAATATCATATTGGGCTACATGGACAAAAGTATTGGGACACACCTCCTAATGATCGAATTCAGGTGTTTCACTAATACCCATTGTGCATAACATCAAGCACACCAAGACATTTTAGATATGCTTCCAAATTTGTGGACACGGTTTGGGGAAGAACCTTTTTTAATGTTAAGTAAGGTCCATAACGACATGGTTGGATGAGTTTGATGTGGAAGAACATCTTTGGGATGAACGGGAATGGAGAATACAAGTCAGACCTCCTCGTCCAACATTAAACTCCATATTAAAGTCTATGTATTTGAATGCATTGTCCCTGTTAGTATAATGTTCTAACAGGGCATATGTCCCTGTTAGTATAATGGTTAGTATAATGGTCAGGCATGCTAATACTCAGGGGTGTATTTTGCGATTTACTTACTTTTTTCTTACAGCAGCTGCATTGATATAATACTTATTTTGATTTGTTTTATTTATATTTTAATGATGTATACATTAAGTGCACCACTTTTTAGTGCTCCTAGTGTTACTGATAATGTGTTTGTGCTTTTTAGATTCCCCAGATCAGTTACGCCTCCACTGCTCCAGAGCTGAGTGACAACAACCGCTACGACTACTTCTCCCGCGTAGTGCCCCCTGACTCCTTCCAGGCCCAGGCAATGGTGGACATTGTGAAGGCCATGGGCTGGAACTACGTTTCCACACTAGCCTCAGAGGGAAACTACGGAGAAAGCGGAGTGGACGCTTTCCTTCAGATCTCCAGAGAAGCAGGTCGAGAATCCAAAACCGCCCCAGATCAAGAAAATACTCATTTACACTTTTTGAAATAAAAAGTATATTTCTCACTTTCCATGTAGTCCACAGTCAGACAATATGTAGCACACAACAAAACATATCAGTAAGACACTCTGAATAAGACCCTATGCTTAATTTCATAACTCTCATTTTCCTTTAAGCAATAGCAATAGTTCATTTATCCCATGCCTCTGAGGATTTCAGTCCCAATATTTTATTCCACTTTTCAGCCAAACGTTTCATTATAACTGCTGTTTAAGGCCCCATATCATGGACAAACACATTTTTACCCCTTAAAATAAAAGATTAGCACAGAACATAAAAACTGCTTCATTCTCTATATATGAACCCTGAACTGCACACAACCTGCTCTGAATTTACTGTTTTCATGACATCACTAACACCAGCCCATTTACATACATGTGTTTTCAGCCTAAAGCAGGTGAGCCCATTTACACTAGAGTCATAAGAAGATTTTTCTGAATGATATACAGTGCAGGGCCAAGGCAACCAATCAGAGCAGAGATCTTTTACATACATGTTATTAACAACTGAAACTGCCTTGGCACATTAAACTACATAAACAGAAAATTAAAGAATTATGTAGTATACATCCTTTTAATTTTTTTTAAACCATTCCAATATTATAAGTGAACTTTTAAGAAAACATTTAATGTGTCTCTTTATTATTTATTCTACTTGTTATTCTTGGCTGATTTTGTGGAGCCCCGCAATTTTTGGAGCTTATGTTTTAGCATTTGTTTAGCTTAGCTTGGGAAATGCGTGCCATCACTGGCTGTTGTTTGCTTTGCTTATGTCCATCCAGGTGGCCTGTGTATAGCCCAGTCCATTAAAATTCCTAGAGAGCCAAGACCGGGAGAGTTCGAGAAAATCATTAAGAGGTTAATGGAGACATCCAATGCCAGAGGAGTTATAATATTCGCTAATGAAGATGACATCAAGTGAGTTCATTTTGTATAGTGACACGTTTTCTTCTGTAATTCCCCCTTTTTTAACTTTACCCCCCATTTTTTTAAGTCCCCTTTTTATTTTCAGATACTTTCCAGAGACAATATTTGAATGACAAGTAGTCATCTGAATGTGTACTGTGTAACAGACCACGCTTTTTATTTATTTATTTCCATAGACAATTTAGTTGTTTTTCAATATCAGAATTAACAAAAAATTAAACAGAATTATATAATTTGATATAATAACAGAAATATCTCTTTAATGTGTTTGCCCTTTACATTCATTCAGCTTTTTGGAAGACTTGCTTTGCAAAGAAAGCTGCATGAATATGCATGAATTTCCACATCTCCAAAAAAATATGCATAAAATGTATTAAATGTTCTGCTTCTCCTATTCAGTGCTGTTCTTTCTGATGGAGATGGTTTTGGTGGTCTACCAGGTCTTGCATTGTTGTTTGGAGTCCCATTTCCCCTCTTGTCTTTGAAAAACTTTTTTCCACTTATTTTCCTTTTATTTCTTATATACTGCGTGAGAGTTAAGTGGCTTTAGCTATAGTACATTACAGACAGACTACCTGATGCTGTATAATAGAAGTATATATTATTTCTGTTTACATACAAAGCTGTAAGTTCACTTGTTACAGATGTGTAGCAGTATTTGTGTTTTGGTGGCTGAATGACCTCATTATTCAGAGAATCTACTTGGACAAAACATCTGGAATTTTGTACTTCAGGAGACAAAAAGGGACGAAAGGACGGGTGCAGGACAAGAGAATGCTCTAAATGCTAACACTGTTGTTGTTTAGATTTACTAACTTTTGGTATTTAGACCTGTTAGCGATTTTTTGTAAGTGATTGTTGTAAGCCATTTTTAAAAACAGTATTTAATCCGAATGTCATTATACAAGATTAAATGAGACATATATAAGTTGAAACAATCTGCCCTGGAAGGTAATGGTTACAAAAACTAATCCCCCCCCCTTGAACGTTTCCTGTTTTTAATACAGTGTATATATAGGGTAGGTGAGATTTACTAATGGTCTGCTTAGTATTCAAAACAATGACTCCTTCCTGAATAAGAAGAAATCATTCAGGTCAAGTGACAGGGAGGCAGCTAAAGAGGTACAAAGGTACTTTACGTGAAGCTGTTTTTAATACAGTGTATAGGGTGGGTGAGGTTTACTAATGGTTTGCTTAGTATTCAAAACAATTACTTCTTTAAAGGAATCACTAAAGAGGTCAAGTCAAGTCAAGTCAAGTCAAGTAGGTTTTATTTGTCATTTCTGAAATAAACACACAGTACATAGCAAAAAACTAACGTTCTTCCTAATGGTGCAACACAAGAACAAACCAAAAAAGAATACTGGAAGGCCTGACATTTATTTAATTCTTAAATGTTTTATTAACATAAACTTTTTTCAGTCGTAGTCTGGTTATTTATTTGTCACTTGTAGACAGTTATTTATATTTATTGCTCACCAGTGAATTATTGCTGTTTATTTTTATTATTGCCTGCTGTATTAAATATTATTTATGGTTATTTGTTGTAGGCGGGTCCTAGAGGCAGCGAAGAAGGCCAATCTTACAGGTCACTTCTTGTTTGTGGGTTCTGACAGCTGGGGGGCCAAAAGTTCCCCTATCCTAAACCAGGAGGATGTGGCAGAAGGAGCGGTCACCATCCTGCCCAAAAGAGCATCTATAGAGGGTATGAAAACATTTTTTATAATTTTTAAAACAAATGTTGTGATTTTTTAAATACATTTTTATACAGTGAGGCATGCGGTTATCAGCGCAGGTGGTGATGTGTCTCCATGAGAAACATTTGTTTGTTTGTTTGAATTTTCTCAAACCTCAAATATCAATCAGCCAAGTCATGTTTGCTGGTGAATTAGGCATGCAGCTGTCATGATGCTAACTGGTGAAGTATAGGCTTTCATTATTTGTTAGTTACATTAGCCTTGTAGCTATAGTACTGTAAAATTCTAAATAAGGAACACATAGTCAAATAAACTTCCAGATTATCAGTGTACTGAACAACACACTGAAGGTCAACAAAACCTATATTGCCACCTACAGGGTATTCGTAACATCACTCTCCAAATACAAAATTTTAACTGGGCAAAACATTTCTGAGCATTTCTCTATAGCGTTCCTAAATCCTTTTAAGACATATTTCGCATTCTCCAAATACTCCTTCAGTAAGATGTCACTGTCAGAACAAAAATGTGCAGTTGCTTTCCAAGGTCAGCCAGTCCTTACAGAACGCATCTGGAGCGTGGGAATTGAGGCACCCGGATGCTTTCATTCTCATCTCTGGACACTGCAACCATGTCTGTCTCGACAAGACACTTAGTACCTTCAGACTGTTTGTGGACTGCCCAACCAGAGAAAACAAGACACTGGGCTTGTTGTATGCTAATGTCAAAGAGGCATATTGTTGCTCAACCATCCCACCATGGTGTGCCTCCTACTCACTTACCTCACACAGCATGAAGATCTTCGAGAAACTGGTCCTAGACACCCTCCATCCCTGGTTTGGCCAGCACTAGATCCCCTTCAGTTCGCCGACCAGGCAAAGACTGGAGTGCACATTTACATTTACGTTTACGGCATTTAGTTGACGCTCTTATCCAGAGCGACGTACATCAGTGCTTAAGAAGTCCACAACTGTTTCTTACCT
>JBBPDB010000134.1:5712245-5734341 GCA_037974465.1 Brachypetersius altus
GTACTGATTAGTGATCACCTGAATCTTATTTAATGAGGAAAAGTATAAAAACACTGCTGTAATCAACACTCTCCTCTCACGATGTGACCAGCTGGATGGTAAAACACTAGCAGAGGTTCGTCAAAGGTAATTATTGCCATTTTGTTTAAGAGTGCACAAGAGAGTTCTGTAAACACTGCATAATTCCTCTTATTTATGATGTTTTGTCGTTTCCTTACAAATTACACTTGAAAGAACAATATTTTTATTTGAAAATTAGGAGAAATATTGTCAGCAGTTCTTAAAAACTAAGGCAAAGCTATTCAGTTCAATATTTGCACTTAAAAAAAAAAAGATAAAACCTGAGAAACTGAACATATTTGCATTGGTCTCAATTTTTTCCGGGGGCTGGATTTTAAACGCACACCAACACACATGGATTCCCTTGGACAGATTTCCATTGAACTATTTCCCAATCACACAAATTCCCCAACTGAAACAGTCAAACAGCTGAAAACCACTATTTACAGATCATCATTCCAATTCTGTCTCTTGGTATCCACAATTGATTTTCAAGCCTCACCTTGTTCCAATTCGGAAACTACGCATTCCTCCAGAGCTCCAGAGGGGCTGTGCACTTTGGCATCGATGGTGCCCTGAGCACCATTCAGTCGCACAGCAAACGAAGCTGGCTGGTTCACCTTGAGGCCTGACTCCTGAAGCAGCAAACAGGGCACACTGAATCATATCACCAATGCCCAAAGAGCACTAGGGGCATTCTGGACCTTTCAGGTTACATATATATATATAAATAAAAACATACTTTTTACTTTACTTTCCACACATACCCAATACTGAAGTTTTCTTAATGATCCTCTGACAGTTTGACAAACACTGAACACATCTTTCCACAATCACTTATAGCATTAAGTTTTTTTTTTTTTTTACCTGAACTCACAATGGACCAACTAAAGTAAAGAGAGAGGTCACCACACCATACAAGATGTTTCTAGGTAGAGCAGATGGAGTAACAGGCTCACTAGACTACAGAAGGGAAACTGAAACTGGGGTTGAAATCAGGAAATGGGTTTCTACGGATCTGGTGTCTCTCTCTCTGCTTTAGTCACCACTTCAGTGAGTTTGAGTTGTGTTCCTGTTAAAAGCCTTTAAATGAAACACAAGAGAAACACCAGAAGTTCCACACAAGTTGATTGATGTCCAGCAGCTACTCAAAGCAGGGTGCCTTCCTAACTAAACTCGCTTAAAACTATCACAATAACCGCTGCTCCAAAACAGCTTCAATTCGCTTTTCGTTTTCCAGACGTCTATGTGAATAAGTGCTCCGTGTGGAGTAGAATAACTCATATGGAGTAACTTTATCGCTCAGCTGAGACTGGACTTGGATGCAAACGTTAGAAAACACCCTGAATTTATCTGCACTCTCATGCACATAGTGATGGTTCATTAAGATTTAGGGAATGGGAAAGGGGGACATATTTAGCCCATTACACCACTCCATCCGAGCCATAAACTGTAGAAATATCATACACCTACCCCACTAAATAGATCCGACTGTGTCAACCAAACAAACCAAATTAATTCAAGATGGAGTGTGAGGTCCTAAAATCATATTTACAAATGTATCAGTCAGTCCTTTTCGTATTAAAACAAAGTTTGAATATTTTTTGTTTGTTTTTTTGTCATTTGCTCTTATACACCAATATACAGCCCTCTATCTGCGTATTACATGGATTAATGTAACATCCACTTCCTATCTTTCTATTGGTAGGTCAACACTTACACATAACCATATTTAGAAATCACTATTTTCAGGGTAATGAACCATGTATAGATTTTTATATTTGGTTTTCCTTTCCTTGGGGGCAGGCATATTAAAATAAAGATAAAATCACTGTTTGCTGAAAGATCTGCTGAAACAGACCAAGATCCCCTGAATCTGATGCATACACTTTAAGAGCTTGACCGTATCAGAGCCTAATTCTTTGATAGCTGCGGACATGCCCAGGTGTGGAGATGTTTCCTCATGTCTCACCTGAAGACTGGAAACAGTAAGGCGGCGCGCGTCGTCTGAGGGTGCAATCACAGGCACCAGGTAGGGGCTGTCTGGAATGTGCTCGTCATTGAACTTCACAGAAACCTCGTAGTCACCTGCAAACAGAGCAACATGAGAAAAGTGTGCACGCTTTTCCAGATCAGAGTTATAAAGAAGGGGTTTCCATATATACCAGGCTCGTGAGCAACATAGGAAACACCGCAGGATCCATCCTTCCTGTCTTCAAAAGAGATCTCGGCCCGGCTGGGACCCTCCACAGCGATGGACAGACCTCCGGCTCCGGCTTCACGTGTCCATATACTGAACTCGGCTGTGGTGCAAAATGCAAAAGGTACTCTGAGGGTCTTGTTGTGGATTTACCAGACCACTGTAATGATGTGATCTTTCAAATCATCCTGGACAACTTAAAGCACTTGTTCTGGTAAAAGTGCCAACGTTTAGACATGCAGATGGTCATTTACGGATTTAATTACATTAACTAAGTTAGCCTCTCCAATGCAAAACTGAACACCCGACATGTCTGGACTGATCAATTACAATTTTGATATTTCAAATAATTTTTAAAAGTGTAATTATGTAGAGAATTTAAGTAAAGGTGAGATGCTAATGCTATGGGTATTTCTGTACCTGGGATGCCCGTCTCTGCCTTCTCGAGCCCAGGGCCTCCTGCCCTCACTTTATGAGCTCCTCCTTCTCCCAGAGGCCCCACAGTGAACTGGAAGGGGCTTCCTGGCACATGCTGCCTGCGGTACTTCACGTCCACCGTGTGCACGCCCATCTCATGAGGCACAAAGCGCACGCAGTAGGTGTGGTTGCCCACCTCAACGATCTCAGCAGGCTCTGTGGTTCCTGAAGGGCTGGCGACCTGAGCGGACATGTCAAGGACATCGATCTCTGGACGACAGAAACAGAGGACAGGGAAGACAGACTGGTGATGAAAGGCTCATGTGCTGAGAGGAGGGTAGACAGAGAGAGAGCAGGGATTTGATAAGTAACTAGACAATGAAACCAAAAATGGGCGACTGAGATAGATGTTTCCATTCATCTGCTAAGAGCATCCCTACACCACACTTTCAGGACGGTGTGTGGGTGTGAGAGATGTCTGGGGATTCTCAAACTTGCTTATATTTTAAAAAATGAATCTGCAAGCAACATGGCTGGCATGCCAGAACATTGACCCGGGACGCTGATCTCTGAAGGAGGCTCAAGGCCAAAGACACCACGCACCGGTTCAGAAGTGCCACGCAGCAGCATGAGGGGCCCCAATCAAGATTAGAATGATTTATATTTTATACACTTTATATTATTAGCACACTACTGTTAAAATGTTTGGAATTACTGGTTTTAAAAACATGAAACCAATTTGTTGGAGACACATGTACATATTTATTCTGTTACCTTACTTTGCTGTAATCCTGTATGCCTTTATAGATTTCAACTAATTAGAGCCGCAGATTATGACTGTTACGAAATCCGACAATTAACAAATATTTGGAAATATTTGGAGGTAAATATTGTAAAAAAAACTACGAAGAGACAATTACAGTGTAGAGTTTCAGTTTGAGTCACTCATCAGTGTTCACCAGTAAGTAAAATGTAATGTTTTGTGAGTGTTCTGTGGCCTAAACCACTTTTCTAAACTCCAGTTCCGGTTTTATTTTAGAGTTGTTAGCGGGGCCGACTCACACTGGAGTGTCGGCACACAGAGAAAAGGCCCTCAGAGAGTGAATTCTTCTGCTTAATTATTGTTTAATGTGCCAAATATTGGTCAACCTGATACACTGAGCAGGAAGAGAGATTAAGTTGTCATTTTTCTTTAGATGCTGTTACAAAGCTGCTGACAGAAGCGGCTGAGAAAGCATGAAGAAATTCTGCGTCTCACAGGAGCTGCAGCAGCACAGAGTGAACAAACTGTCAGCCTCCCACAGCTCTGATGTGAAAGACATTCGCAAAACTTGCCTGTTAAACTCACACTTGGTGTGAAGTGACCTTTGGCTGTGTCGTCCCTCTCTGACGTAAATGGAAACTGTCCCGGACGTGCAGAGTAAGCATTTACATTATAGCCACGGTATTACATAACGAAAAAAAATCCGTCCCAAGTCATCAATTTTCCAAAATCCAATGTTCAATAACGTCTTGATGCTCCCAAAAAACATCTTAAAACAAGTTCTGGTGTTTGGCTTTTAGTATTTCTATCTACACTGTATAATGTAGTAAAATATCAGCAATTATCATGATGACCAATGATCCCAAACCTTTGAAAAGTGAAGTGAAATATGGAATAAACTTTAATTGAGCATAACTTGCTCAATGAATGCAATATCAAACGCTTACTGTTACTCTATATCAAAGTTAGGATATGAAATAAAAGCTACAAATCATCAATTCTGGTTATGTTAGATATGACGTAACAGGAGATTTGCATTTTTTTGGTAAATTTCAAAATATACGTCATTCACTTTCTTCTTCAGTGAGGGTTTAACATAAAGTAACAGCATCGGGATGCCTGGCATGCAAAGACACTGAGCAGGAAGTAGCTGGGTAGTGTTGCTGAAAACCTCAATTGAAACTTTTTTAAAGTTGTTTCTCACTTGCCTGAGTAATGTGGTATGTCACAGTTTTAAACTAAATGTATACTAAAAGTAGATACCTAATAATAAAAAGCTAATAAGCTGTTGACATTAATGACAGTCAATACTTT
The DNA here is from genome assembly GCA_037974465.1 of Brachypetersius altus. Classification (NCBI taxonomy): domain Eukaryota; kingdom Metazoa; phylum Chordata; class Actinopteri; order Characiformes; family Alestidae; genus Brachypetersius; species Brachypetersius altus. Next base: position 5,717,000 of record JBBPDB010000134.1, read on the forward strand.
TGTTTCTTAAAAGTGTTCTAGGTCAGGTCTCCTCAGGCTACTTTGGTTTTATTGCACGGCCCTGATGCACAGATTCGTTTTTGAGAGAATAAGCCTGAAAGGCATACTGGGGTTTGATTAGTCAATTAAATCACAGATTAATCAATTAAACCCATTACTGACAGTTGCAACCTTAATTAGGAGGATACACCATCCACACACTTCTCTTTACGTGCACGACAACACACATGCAGCAAACAAAAGCAAGCGTTTTCTGCCAACCTCGTCGTCCACATGCCCAGCGCTTAAAACGCACCCTCCTGCCCAGAGGGCCTTGCCAGGGCCGGGCCAATCCTCACTACTCCCACAGTGAAGCGTCTGAACCTCAGGGGCCGCGGAGAGCCTGAGGCCGCCCGGGCCTTTCTCCTGAGCCACAGAGAGCAGTGAGAGCGGTAAACTCTCTGAGAGATGAGCTCCCCCGCCAGAATCAGGAGGAACCAGGTCACTGAAGGAAGAAACGCAGAGGAAGAGGAAGAGAACAGGACAGAAGCAGTGAGGAAAGATAAAGGATAGTAAAAGGCAGGTGAAACAATGTTTCAGGGAAAACAGTCGAACAGCAGAAGAAAGAGAAGCAGGAAAGGTAAATCGGAAACAGCTCCGCTCCCAAGCCAGTGTATCTTTGGGGTCTGGAAAGGGTTTAATTAAAGTACTACAAGAACAATTCAGTGAAAGGTTCCACTTACGTCTTATATCAGCATGTTTGGTGTTGTAGTTCTGCTTCATTAGTTTAGAACTGCAGAAACTAGGCCCTGATCATTTCTATAAAATAATACAACAACATACACCTTCACGAGAAGCTGGATGAGGCCTGGCCGGCTTAAGAGAAGTTCTGGAGATGTATTTTATAAAAATAAAATACTATGACTGCTGAGTTCTCAACAAGCAACATTTGAAACCCAAACGTCTTTAAAGACCAACTACATTTGGGGAAAGTGGGAAAAATGAAATTTTTGGTCAAACGTCCTTTAAGGCTAGTCAGAAATTCGGATAAAAATATGAATCTGTACAATAAAAATACCAGGAATACCCTTCAGAATGAGGAGACATTGTTAGATGATGAAATTGTTGGTTCCTGTTCTCCAACATCCCAACTATTGCACTGAACTACCACCCAAACAAATTACTTACTGAATTTGAATGAAAAACTGCTTCAACAAACTGTCCACAGCATCGTTGGTTATTTCTATGTATTCTAATGTTATTATACTTTAAACGTTGTTTTGCCCAGTACTGTACAAACTACAACCTTCTACGTCTGAAGTAGGTCTGAAGCAGATTAGATCAGATCCTAAACCAGTACTGCTAAGCAGACAGATTTGTTTGGGCTATAGTTTCTATACTGTTACCCATCTGTAAAGTGCAAAGAGTGCAAAAGTGGGTGAGAGAGGCCTGACCTCACCCAGCCAGAACATGAGCTCAGACAGCAGGGAGCAAAACCCTGTGTGGCCTCTGCTCCATTACAGCGCTCATTACTCACAGCGAGCCCTCCATTAGATTACAACTCCTCACATATGGCTTTAGTCAGTGTGATTCAGATTCTGAACCTAACGACCCAACAAAGGGAGAAAATTGTTATGAACTATGTAAGATAAACTTGAACCAGAACATATGTAGAGTACATCCACAGAACTCCGTCAACACACCACGGGCCTCTGACACGACTTCTCCGCAACAGATGCTCCGATAGCCAGAGTTCTGCACTGAAATCACAGCGCAGATCTAACTTTATCAGCTGTGGTGTTCTCATTCTTTATGATCTGACACTGCCTCTACATGATATGCTGCATATGGCTTTACTTAAACGATATGAAAGACCGAAACCCCATCTTGGCATGATATAAGTAAGTAAATAAAATGCCTTTGGCTATAAATCTTTACGGCTGGCCTTGTCAGAGTTGATGCAGCACAAAGCAGTTTTAACACCTGTAACGTTATTCTATCATGCAAAAAAAATAGCCTTGGCCGCTGCACCACTACAGAGATGAAAAGGGTTTTACACTCCGTGTCAAATCAAAAGCTCCAGGCCTGGGATCTAGGCGGAACATGTTTCCGTAGTTGGGGGAAAAGCTATTTACAATAAAAACCACTCAGAAGACAACAGACCACTTTTTCAGACTTTCAGTCCTCTGGAGAAAACACTTCAGATCCATGGCTGACACTATGTGGGGCAAAATGAAGGGGCTGGCACAACACCAGGAGGAAATGAGAAAGACAGAGAGACATCCATCCTGGATCTTTTTATGCCTCGTGGGGTGAGGAAGGGAAGACCCAAACATTTCAACTTGGCTCTCGGTACTGTTTACTCAGGATTTTCACCTGGCAGTTTAAAGAAATGTTCTCCAGAAAATTAGGGAGTCTGAGAGTGCCCATGAATATTTGCGTCATTTATCCAACACATGCACTTAAGAGGGAAAATATTTACTTAAAAATACATATAACATAAAAGTCTAAATCACTCTCGACACTGGTAAAAACGTATTCATCCCCCCAATCATCCATCTAGCTGTCCGAAGCCCACCTCACCAAATTCCACTCACGTACAATCTCAAACTCCCTCGAGACTCATCTCAACTTATTCGTCAATATCACTTCTTTCTAACTGTGATTCGTGGCTAGAGAAGGAATAAGGGAAAGCAAACAAAATAAATAAATAATATAAAACACACATTAATAATATATTAGACACTGGAGGTGTAAGCGGACAAGTTCATTCTCAGGTTACATGTTCTCGTGCCACGAAGAGACTGTCTTCCGTTTGATATTTTCTTCAAATTGATACACAGGAAAGCACAAACAAGTCGAGTAGGAAAGATTCAAGCATCAAATCCTCATTTGATGACACTTTTGAGTTGTTGTAACACAATGAGTTGTTGTAACACACCTCTGTATTGCTAAAAAGGTTTTTAATTTATTTATTCCTTTGAATTAATGCATTAAATGTAGAAATAAAACTACAAGGCACTAAAGTACACTTACTGACCAAATCTGCTTTCAATAAAAAAAAAAAATCTACTTTGACAAATACTAAACACTACATAAAATAAATGTAATAAAACTGTTTCTACACGAAGGCCTACATTAAGGGGCCTTGTAATTCGACAGAGAACAGTCGTCTATGGCAATTCAATTCATTAGTGGTCAGATTTGATTGTATCACTAATTAATACTGGGGAATAGGAGGAAAGATCTGACCTCCCTACCCACACTTTTGGTGGCACCATTACATGGAAAGGTACTCAAACATAACTGGAACATTTGAAGGTCCTGGGATGGCCTTAGACGTCTGAGGAACTGTTGAAGGTTCGCTCCACACCTAGAATGTCATGTACAGGAGTAAAGACTGCATTTGACTTCCAAACGATCTTTTCTTACCAGGAATTTTCAGGTTGAGGTCACAAACGCTTCCGACAGAGGCAATGGAGGCTGCTTTCTGCCGCCGCGTGATGCTCTCACGGATGCGTCCTTCCCCGGTTACTTTAACACTGAATGGACTCCCTACAAACAGTGGGGGGAAAAAATAGCTTCACCAGAACATTTACAAACAACTTTGCATAACAGTTTTTCATGCTGATTTTAGTTCCGCTTTCAGTTTTTATCAGTCACATCAACTTTTTGAATGATGAGTAATATTAGATTTTCAATAGACTTGCATGTGGTTTTTATTAAACCGTTAGAAACCAATCAAGAACTGTTTCAATATTTTCAGTGTGAAGTCAGACTGGCCTGTCTGACTTCACACTGAAAATATTGAAACAGGCATAGATATAATGATCAGTGTCAGTCAGCTACAACTGTTAATTATACCAACTAGCATGCAATATAGAACTAGCTTCATCACAAAAAAATTTACGTGCGGGAAAAACTAAACACAGATTTGAAATAAGCATGAAAAACACTACAGAACCCACATAAACTTCTCTCTGATGGTTTTGACCTGTCGACCTGTGTAATTCCAGTAAGCATGATGTTGATTTATAGTTACACAGTAATAACAGCTTCAAACAATATCAGTGTTTGGTCTAAACGGACATTAAAATCTACATCAATGGTGGGTCTATTTTTCTGGTGGGTTGGGAAGGCATGTAATCTAATCAGTCTTAATGTTAAAACCACTGTGCAGGCCCCTCATTTCACCAAAACAGATTCATCTGGATGTGTGCTGTGCAGAATATTAAGAATGTTAAATCTTCTAAACTGAGATGTGTGTGTTCATGGATTGGACTTGTTTGTCCAGCACATCCCACAGATGCTTAATCAGACTGATATGTGGGGAATTCAGAGGCCAAGCCTTAAACTATTTCCCCTCTTCGAGACATTACTGAAGAGTTTTTGCAGCATGGCAGGGGACGCTTTCCTGCTGAAAGAGGCCACTGCCTTTAGGAAATACTGAGGATAATGGAGATCATCATAAGCACTCTGACCAGTCTGCAACCACACAGCAACATCTGAAGCACCGTGTGTTTTCCCACCTTTCTATCATTTTTAATGCATTTTCCAGCTTGTCTAATATGTCCTCCCCTTTGACAGGTGCTGTTATAGCAAGATGACCAATGTCATTCCCTTCACCTGTCAGTAGCTTTAATGTTACAGCTGTTGTAGTCTAGTAATGACTTGACTTACCAGGAACCTGTTCGTCAGCAAACCTGATGGATACCAAGTAGGTACCAGGCTCAGTGGGACAATAGGAGACACCGCAGGTTCCATCATCCATGTCTTCTGTCTGAATGTCCACTTTACTGGGTCCTTCGATGGACAGAGCCAATCCTCCATAACCTTGGTGTACAAGCGACAGTGATGAGGCATTGGTGGAGGTGAGATGAGTACCACAAACAAATTGAAAAAAAAATCATTTTAAAACTCATGAAGTTATGAAAAGATTTAGAGAGGCTTGTGTTTCTTGAGCCTTGGCAGGAAAACCATCACAAACATTGTCAGGTCAGTTATAAGATGAACTGCACTTTATTTAAGACTCCTCTTGAAATTGTGAAATAATTATATATAAAAAATAAAAAAAATAAATAAAAAAAGAGTGCTGTGGTTCCACTAAACTATTTTCCTAATCCACCCTAGAGTCACTTTTCACGACTTACCTGGATCCTGTCCTAGACAATTAAGCTCATTTGGGAGCATAAAAATAACATCAAATTAACCATAGAACAGTCAGACATTTTGGCAGGAATTGGTCATTTAGCACTTACGCATTTCAAAATGCCGGAAGTGGGCGCCCCAGAGATGGTGTGAAAGACTAAAATGGGACATAATTACATGGCACCATTCCAAGAAAGCAGGGGAAAAAAAAATGCCTGCCGTAGTGTTCCCGTCAGTATTACTCAATTAACTTCTACATCTGGCACTCTCTTCTGTTTTAAAGGATGGGAGTCAGACAGGTCAGCTGCTTCCTTTAAAGTGTAACATACCCAAGTGTTTCTGTAACACAAACCTTCATAAAACAAAGGCCCCATTAAGGTAAAGCCCAAAAACACTAAAATATAGAGACAGGACTCATTATCTGTATCATTATTTGGAATATAACAGGTTACCAATTTTTTTTCAGAAACCACAACACATTTTTCTAAACCAGTTTATCATGCTGATCTCAGATCTGCTTTCAGTTTTTTTCCAGTCACATCAACTTTTTGAATTATGAGTAATATTAGATTTGCAATCATTTTTAATTAGCCGCAGGCAACTGTTTCAATATTTTCAGTGTGAAGTCAGACAGTCATTATAGATATAATGATCTGTGACATTCAGCTACCACTGTTTCTTCAAAAACGCTTAACATATGATTATTATATGATAATTATACCAACTATCATGCAGTATATAACTAGCTTCGTCACCAACACTGTATGTGGGGGAAAAACTAAACACAGATTTGAAATCAGCATGAAAAACACTACAGAACCCACAGAAACTTCTGATGATTTTGACCTGCTGGCGTGTGTAATTTGTACTCTATTGCACAGTAATATATGAAGATTCAGTGCTACAAAGGACATTTATTTCATACTAGAAAGGCAAATCTTAGTCAGAAATTTGAGTACAACTTGTTTCTCACCAGCATCTCTTGTATCCACTACAAAGTCAGCCATCTCAAACGTGCGTCCCTCTATCAGCCCCTGTCCGTACACCCGCACCCTGCTGGCGTCTCCGATCTCCGACTGCACCACCATAATGGCAATTGGGCTGTTGGGAACATGGCGTCCGTTCTTCTTAATGCTGACCAAATGCTCTCCGACTTCTCGAGGGATGAAAGAAATACCTGTGAAAGTCAAGAGTGCAGATAATCATAAGCAGCTTGGACCAGGAACCTTCAGAGGATTAGGACCACACCTACACAATTCTCTGACTGGTCTCAATGTTTTTTAAGCCACATTTTACTACATTTCCTTCGTGTTTCTTTCTGTCAAACTTAGCTGGATATTTAAAACAACACTCTGGGATTCCAGTGTAGAAAATAATATCAATTATCTTTTCTGTGCAAGTGCAATTAGTCAACAACATCATGTCATTTACTTACTAATTCACTCTGACAGCCATTTTACAAAACATTTATGTTAAATTCACAGCATTTAGCTGACGCTTTTATCCAAAGCATTTCCTAACTACAGGGGACAGTCTCAGGAACCAAATGGTGGTTTGCTGAAGGTAGGATTCGAACCCATAACCTCTTGGTCCATAGGCAAGTATCCCACCCACTAGGCCACCACCACCACCACCACCACCACCCCCCTGCATTGGTAAGACCCTCTTACCAATCCGATTGTTGGGCTGTCTCTTGAGCAGACAGGGCTCGTCGCGGCCCGAAGGTGCTTTAATGCTGGCTGTGAGCAAACTGAGGTCCGTTTCAGTGATGTCTAAGGCAAAGTCAGCTGCAGAGCCTAGTTTCACATGAGACCTCCTCTTGTTGTCCTCTGCAAACAAACACAAAATCAACAATAAGAGAAAGGAATTGGTTGAACAGGCTGGAAGGATTTCGCAATGTTCAATAATACTTTAATACTTTCACTGGCTGTTACGCAGAATGATGAGTATATTATAAAGATAACTTCCCATCCAGCTCAAGTCCTCACCTGTGATCCGAGCAGTGAAAGGGCTGCCAGCAATGTGTTTGTCATTGTAACGCACCAAGATGTTGTAATCTCCTGGCAGTGTAGGCAGGTATGTGACCGTGCAAGTGCCATCTTTATTGTCAACACAACTGATCTCTGCCTTCGACGGGCCTTCAATGGCCAAGTCAAGACCACCTGGTACAAAATGATATAGAATTACTTCAATGATCAGTCAGGACTGTACTGTACTAAATCTGATTAGTCTAATCTAACTCCAAGTAGGCCCTTTTATATTAAACAACAATGATACATGATAATATTATAAAAGCTAATTGCTTGCGAAAACCCCTGCAAATTCATGGAAACCACAAACATTCTCTGCATTTTGTTTTGCTCTTTTTGTGGCGGTTTAGCGCTAAATTATTAAGAAAAATATAATTTACTACTTTTGTAACATAAATATTACCATAAATTCAGATACATTTCCAGATAAAATATAGTTGGTTTTTTTTTTTGGTACTGTTGAGAAAAAAAAGCATATTTTGGGATGGTGAAGTAGCCAATTAGAGAGCGTTATTTATTTATCCTTGCTGCTGACTGACTACACACACACACACACACACACACACAAATCAACCGGAACTTCTTTAGTCTGAATATTGCTACCTTCTGCAGCGTCTTCAGTGAAGATGGTGAATATGGCTGGTTTGTTAGCAACACCGTACACAAGGCCTGGACCATAGGCTGTCACATTGGGGCTATTAGAGTTGTTGACATAGAACTGCAGAGGACTCTCTGTGAAGCAAACAATGAACACATTGAGGTGCTTGTTGCTGATCTAGGGAGAGAAAAAACATTCAGTTGATTGCACAGGTGTTTCATGCGACTGTAAAAATGATAAATCACTTTGAGACAGGCTTTATCCCGAGGTGAACTTACGCACACACGCGGCGCTCCAGACAGCAAGCTATTTCTGAAGAGCTGAGGCAATGAAGTTCTGACTAATGCTGATTCTACCTTTTCTCGCAAGAGTGCATTGTGGTCACCCTAAAGACGTGCCTGAAGCAAACGCTCACTTCTGCACAAACACTTTTTCTGAAAGATATTCAAAGAGGTGTAGCATATCCACTAGGGAGTGTATGAACGGAGCGATGTCAGACAATAGACAATGGGCATTTTATCAAGCCCTATTGTTAATAGCAAACAGGATATCCACATGTGCAGTAAAGCCTTGAGTCACTGTTTACTCTGGGCAAATTACAACCCGTAGAGCGGAAGAGGCTTCTAATGGAAATACTGAATCAAAGACCATGCTATTACTGCTTTATATGGTAAAATAACTGCTTTGGGTAGGGCTTGTGTTGTTGTCTTTTGGAGGGACGGCATAGGTGGACTACACAGGCATTACGCTTTATACTTAATCCTCGCTGTGGCAGCTGACAATGAAGGATTGGTGACGGGGATAATATTAAAGCATAGCTTTCATGCAAGTCTTAACATGAGGAGCCCTTGCCTGACTCCACAGTCACTGTTCTTCACTGGCGCGGTACAAATTCCCCAAATCTGATGTCATGCGCGAGATCTCTTTCATCACGTCAAAATAAATCACTGTCCAAAATGATTATGTCTCCCCTTCTACAGCTTAAAGCCTAAAGTCTCTTGAAAGGTGAATCTGTTCAACTCTCAACCCTGCTGTGCGTGTCCTCTCTGGGACAATGGAGGGAAGACGTCTGATAGGAAATTAATTAGAGAGGAGAACATTCACCCTTGCCTACGGAGAACTTTGTACCACATGCCTGACTGGGTTTATAGAGACTTAAAGAAAAACATAGTAGAGTATGAATGGCTAAACATATTCAAAGATAGCACATCATCAGAAGAGCCTCTTAATTGGATATTTGCACCAGAAAGACTCTAGTCCTGAATTAAAAAAAATGAAAATATATGGGGTACGCAGTAATATTTAAATACATTTCTGAATGAGTATGGAACAGAACAGTCGAGAATGCGGAGACATAAGCAACACTGAAGCAGAATTAGAGAAGGAAAGGTCATAGCTCAAAAAGAATTATCTGTCTAAAAATCAAATACAATGAAATAAAGTCTGCTAAATTACCCAAGTAATAATGTATAAATCATACCGATATTATTTCATAAAAAAATGCAAAAATATTTCATATTTTTTTCAGTATAATTGGTCATGGTTTTGTACATAATTATCTTGTCTGGACAGTTCTTCAAAAAGGTGGATATTCAAATAGTAAAAATTGTATTCTTCCGAGATAGGACACTGTCCAGCTGCTAGGAAGGCAGCAGCCTCTAACCTGGTATGTGGCTGCCGTTGTATTTGATGTGCATCTCGTGAAGGCCTGCTTCTGTAGGGGCGTATTTCACAGTGACGGTTCCGTCTTTGTTGTCGATGATCTCAGGCTGGGTTGTTTTTCCTGATGGCATGTGAACTTCCCCTAGAGAGGAAAGACGGTGTTATTTTGATTAGTTACAGACCCAGCTTTCTGCCTTCATTAGAATAAACACTAACTCAAGACCTAGAGCTGGGTTCACCAAGTGTCTTACAAATAAAAGATTTCTTCCAGATTTAACACAAGGAGAGAAACTGCAATTCAAAAACTGATAAGCTTTCTTATTTGTTATAAAAATAATTTCATTACACCGCCCTGTATTTGTCCTTACTCGTACATAAGTCTGAAAAGGCTGACGGGACATGACTTTTTGTTTACTAAAGGTTTTAAACCTTCATTTTGAGATTATATTCAGATGCTGACAAGATTAAATTGAAGGAGCTTAGCTCAGAGTTTCCCCAATTCCCGCTTTCCTGTACATTTAGTGTTTCGCCTTCTCCCAACAATGATCTAACTCATCAGCTTACTAAGCTAAAGTGGAAAAAAGCACTAAAAGCACTAAAATGTACAGGAAAACAGACCTAAATAACTAAGGTTGAGAAAAACTGGCCAAAATCTAATATGTCTTTAAATGACATGCAGACATGCAGTATGACATGCAGTATTACAGTATAACAAATAATGATGGCATTAAATAGCATTAGGGACACAATAAATAGCATTATAACTAAGATTTTTTTTGAGACTGTCTGAACGTTTGTGTCCCTGGTCGGAGATAGAATGCATGTTTCAACGTCAACAAGAGTTTAACAGTTTCTGAGTTTCTGACCTGTGATTTCTCCCTTCCTGAAGGCAAACGGAATCACCATGTCAAAAGGCCGGAAGCCAGTGCCATTCATACTGTTAACTGGAATGTACGTTCCATCTGTGACCTGTGTGCAAGAGGAGATTTGAAATTAAAAAGCTGTTAACAATGCGCGGTTAGGGTTCAGTCCAGTGAGTGCCTTTCAAAACGGTTCCATTCTCAGAAAGCAGCCCAAATGACTGAACGTGACAGAACTGCGGGGGAAGCAGACAGGATGAGACAGCAGACGCCTCGTGATTCAGCTGCAGCAGAGACGTGCATTGAATGGACAAGAGGAGTGGAGTGACCAAGGAGAGACAGAAAACAGAATGTGATGACTCAAACCCCCAGCACACCTGGAACAGTCTGGAAGAGAGAAGAAATGATGTAGAAAATAAAACACCCACAACCACAGGAACTGAGCTGGAAAAAGAGATGGTATTGGCACATGCTAGCCTTCTTTATACACTCATGAGTTAAATTCAGGATTTTCATTTAAGCAGCTGCCCCCCATTTTCCGTGATTTGTGGAAACATGGCGTGACTCGGGTGGTGTAAGGTCAGCAACCCCTCGGTTCAACCGGGGTTCACAATATTAATACGACCACTTCATGGTATAATGGAAAACTGAATGTCTGGAGATTTGTTTTTATAAGTAAAACATGGCAATGATTACGTTCACTTTTGGAATAATCCGCACCTGTATTGGTACTGGTTGCCACGAAGGACACTCTAGTTTATTTAACACCAGATTTGCCTCCAAGTAAAACTGTAGAGCTCAAAAAGCTTCAGGAGTTTCCCCAGTCTCAGCCATAAATAATATATATATATTTTTTAAGTCCAGTTCCAGGGCGAATCGGGCACAGAAGGGAACAGAGTGCCGATTCAGGGAGGGAGAAAGAGGACACGAGCCATGAACGGACAGCCATTTCCTGAAAAGAATGATGCTTGATTGGTCAGAAGAGGGCAGAACTGGTAGAAATCACCTCCGTCACAACAGAGAGAGAGAAAGAGAGAGAGAGTGAGAAACACGCAGACAGACGACCAGGCAGATGAAGTGTGTGTGCATTGGCAGCCCGGGGGTCAGCGTAAAGACTGCAAAAGAGGGAGTGGTGACAGCAGCCGTGTGTTCAAGCTCCCCTAGGAGGTGCAAACTGTGCAAAAGGGAGGGGTGAGAGATGGATGAGGGAGGGAGGTGACAGAGAGATGAAGCGGTGTGGAGGGATGTGTGTACCCAGGGCTGAAAACCGGCGCCTGGAGCCACTTGCTGTTGCTGCTGCTGTTGCTGCTGGACGGCCTGCTGCTGCAACAGAGGTGCCTCATCAGTAGCCTGGGAAATGAGAGTATGTTACATACTAATAGACACACTCTCTCATACACACAGACACACACAGGCCAGGCGTGCAGTGGCATACTGTACAGGCTGAAAAAGGGAGTGGCACCAGAATTTCAGAAGAGGGTGAGGCTAAATATTCTCTCATATTCAGCTAATATTATATTATGGCTGACAAATAAGCTTATGTTTACTGTACTGTTGCACACTCCATATTTCAGTGACCACAGCTAGCGGTGGGGTGTCTGTATGTAGAGAACAGTTTTTAAACTTCACGTGCAAATCCAGCCATGCTGCTGATATTTAGGCTTATTTTAATATGAAACATTCCGAGAGACATTTCAATCAAATTTAATTAAATATTTAGAATTATGCATTCGTGAGTAGACAGTTTGGCTAAAAGACTTTTGTTTTTGCTTTTTTTCATTTGCCAACATCAATACATTTAATGAGAGTTCCAGCTGCATCTCACCATGACTTTGAATGGGCTCCGGGGGATGTTCTCTCCACCAAAGCGAACATAGATAACGTAAGTGCCTGGCTTGGGTGCAGTGTAGAAAATGTCGAAGGTCCCGTTCTCGTTCTCAATGACGTCTGCCTCCACCTCGGTCCCGTCGGGGGTGACAACAGTGCAGGAGACCTTCCCTTTCCCAGCACCTTTAGTGTTCACCACAAAGCCCACCTCCTCTCCGATGCCGATGGTAGGCCCAATGCCAGGTCCTGCACAATAAGAATCAGATGTGCTCTCAAAGCCAAGGCCATGTTGTGAGGACTTTAAAGCTGTATTGTGTCTCAGAAATTGCCCTGAAAAATTGTTTAATCTGGGTTTTGGCGACAGTGAAAGTACAGAGAAAACTGATTAAATATGATTTTTGAATATTTTCTTTTTTTAAAATTTTAAATCCAATACTCTTCACTGCAACTGTGATCACTCACCAGTGACTGTGCACTTGCTAGCATCTCCTGTGCTGGTTGCTCGCACTCTGTACGGCGATGCTGGGATCTCGTCGCCTCCGTATTTGATCACAATCGTGTAGCGGCCGACCTTGTCTGGAACGTAGGACACCTTGTATGTGCCGTCATGGTTGTCCTGAATGTTGGCTTTCTTCGCTTTCCCGTCTTGGTCCTGGACAAAATTAAAATCCATATATAATCCCACAAAATTCGTCTGGAGTCGGTCCTAACCCTGACAAAAGCTTGGTGACAGGAAGACTAAGAGAGCAGGAGAGAATTCAGCTATACGCTTCCTCTAGCCAAAAGGGAGAACAGAGGTTCGAAGAAGAACTGAGCTCAGTGCAAACTCAAAGAAACGAAAGTGGGGGACAAAAGCAGCTTTGACTAATTTATATCCTCTATAATCACACAGCAGCGCTTCATCAATTACTGGACAATGAAAAAGGGGAGCAAGAGGGTCATTTTTTTTCTGCGGGAGATTACTGAGACACGGACTCCTGCTTAAGGGACTGCACTTGGCTTCAGGAAAGCATCCATTTCTCTCATTACCAGTCACTCATACAGATCCAGAGACAGGCTTTTGGCTGGAGAGAGAGAGAGACATGGAGCCAAAGGGAGAAGTGCTGTATGACCTATGTAATGTTAAAGCCAGGTGACCAATGTGGTCATTTTTCAAACACCACAAGAGGAGATTAAATAACAGACTTTCCAAATAAGGAGATGAACGCAGAGCTCCAGGAGAAGGTAATAATGGACACAGTGGCAAGCACTCGTTGAAAGTGAGGAGTTATTATAAACCAAATCAAGAGTAAATTACTTTAATGCAGGGGTGCTCTTGGGGGACCAGTGTCTAAACACACCCACTTCACCCGGCAGTTAATGGACAAACTGTGTTGGACACCAACCTTCTAGGACCATGGTTGTGCACCCTTGTTCAATGTATCTGTAATTTGTAACATCAGGGAGTTCATATTTGAATTGAAATTGGTGCTAAAATAGTGTTGTATCTCTATCTTCTATCCAGTCCTACCTTTTCACTATCCTTGGCGGTCTTTGCTCTTAACAGAAGAGTCTTGCTTTATTAAAATTATGAACGATTAACAAACCAAAACTACTGAAATGGTCCAAAAATAGCTGCCTTAAAACATAAGGCTTACAGAGCAGTTCCTAACTGAAACCTACGACTTTAACCATATACAAGACCAGGCGAAAGTAACACACTGCTGCTAGGGACCAAAACCTTGTTTCTATGTTCTCGTTTTATTTCTATTTATCGGTCGTTATAAAAACAACATTCATTTTAACCTCATGCATCATGCAGAATACTAATATGAAGAGAAAGTCAGTGAATTGGTTCAGCTGCAAGGAACAGTAGGGTTCCATGCTGAAGCTCACTCACCGAGATCTGGACTGACAGTTGGCCCTCTCCTGCATCCTTGGCATCGATGGTGAACTCCACAGGCAGGCTGGCGGGCAGACCTGTGGTCAGACCTGGACCGCTAGCACGGACCTTACTGGCATCGTGAGTGGGCAATACCCGCAGCTTAAAGGGGCTGGAAAAAGGACAGCGGTCGACCACAATTACAGTCTTAGAGATTATTAGCCAATTCCCTGAATCCTAGTGGAAACGTCTGTGATGGGGCCAGCTTACCTGCGTGGAATCTCTTCATCAGCATATTTCACTGCCACAGAGTACGGCCCTTCCACCGAGGGAGTGTACGCGACGCTGTGCGTTCCGTCTCCGTTGTCCATTACGTCAACCGGCTCTGCCACACCTGAACGAAAACAATGATTATCATTAAATAAATTACACCAATTTAGTCTCAGCTCTTAGCTCAGTACAGCCATAAACACAAATCCAAAGTTCAGTCTAAAGCACCACCAACAACTACACTACATACTAAACCCTAACGAGACCAGACACCGAAACCAAAAAAACCTTTTCCCAGTAGAAATATAAAGTGTAAAGTGGCCATTTTTTAATTAAGTGTGAAATTCTTTTCTCTTAATTTGACTCCTTTACCAAGTGAAGCATCGGGCAGCCAGGAACACAGTATCTGGGGACAGTATCTTGCTTAAGGGTACCTCAGTGGTGCCACCAACAGTCTTGGGGTTCAAACCCATAACCTTCCGATTGTAGGAGCAGTTCCCTAACCCCCAGACCACAAGTTAAATATGTTTATTACATAGAACATAGTTTGATCGTATGCTGGATGCAAACGAGTTACTAATGAGTTTAGTTCCTTGTGAACCACCAGAGTTACTGTAGATCTGTTCAGAGTCACCTGATTTGTCCCATTAAGATCGATGGCCCAAATATACTGACTAATAAGTGTTTTTAAAAAGGCTGGTCATGAAAGTATCTCACCTTTAGGTCCAGTCACAGCCACAGAGAGTGGGGCGATCCCAGCCTTGCTGCAGTCCACAGTGAAACACTGCGGAATTTTGGCCCGCACCCCTGAACCCACTCCAGTCCCGGAGAGTTTGACCTTACTAGAGTCTACCACGTCCTTCACTGGCACTTTAAAAGGACTTCCTGAAAAGTGAATGACATAGAAAAACTGTTACACAAATTGGTTTTCAAACAGCATCTATAAAAAAGTACTTAACAGACACCTTTTAATCATTTTCAGACCTGACACTGTTCACACTGTCAACACAATCTGAAGTGAAATACTATGATTATATCAACTGACTTGAATAGTTAAAACAACTCATGCGAATTACTAAGACAATAATTACAACAATACAGTGCAAATGTCTTAGACACCAAAGAAAAGCATTTATATTGGAAGATATACTAACAATATTAATACACCAATAGAGATGTTATGTATGTGATTGTGTTTGCTTGATCATTCCCAGACTTCTCATGGAAGTCCAATATTACAATATTACATGGTAGTTCTCATCAAGTTCCTCAAATACCTGGTTCAGCAAAATCAATAACTCATTTAATTAAATCAGGAGCCGTTGAAGGATTTTCACAAAATAATGCAGAGGCTGTAAGCATCAAGAAGAAAATTGAAACAGAATGTGTTCTTCTAACCAGCTCACAAAACAGTACTTATGAACAAAGCAAATCTTGATATTATTGATCGTTTTCTTGTTTGTTACAATTTTGAGTTTTTTGACAGAAATAAATAGTTTTGAACAATTTGCAGAGGAGCCTCAGACTTTTGTACTGTACTGTAAGCTATGGTAGCAGCAGCACAGAGTTGCTTTCCTTCAGTATGCAACTCCCTGGAAACAAAATGCAGATTGATGATCATGTTCTAGAGTTTATAGTCTAAATATTCAGACCCAGCTGTCAGGCCTGTCCTGGCTGGAATGTTTTATGCTCTAAAACTCAGGCCCATCAATTCGAACAGAAGTGTTTTAAACAAGCACATAACACTATCTAAAGGATGTACAGTACGTGGGAGTTCAAACTATGTGATCCAGGCATGTGTCAAATGAAATACGAGGAAATGTTAGACTATGAAGCATGAATCAGTTATAATGCATTCCTTAGGGTCAGTATATCTTCTTGTGCTGTAAAGTGCATCACGAAAGAAAATGTTAGTGGAATAGCTGCCTGGGCCCGGTAAAGTTAATCATTTCACGCGTGACACATAGACACTAAAATGAACACTAAAAAAAAAACAAAAAAACATCTTTACGGCATATAGCAGAAGCTTTTATTCATTTCTGTTCAGTATTTCTCATTAATATTTCAGTGTTTATTGAGAATGCTGTACTTGGAGACCTGTTATGTACCTGGAATGTGCTGCCCTCCATAAGTAATGTTGACATCGTATAGTCCAGGCACGTAAGGAGTGTATTCCACACTGCAACTGCCATCCTTGTTGTCTTTGCAGGACATCTTCGACTCTGATGGACCCTCAACAGTTATTCCCAGGCCACCAATACCAGCACCTCTGCATAAACAAGATAGAATTAGTTGTTTTCACCAGATGGCTTGATTAACAGCTTGCTTCAAAAATGTTCAAGTAAATCCACAGAATTCTCATTCACTCTTTAAAAAGAAAGTCAGACATATATTACATATAGATATTATATATCTTCCATTTATAGGCATAAAAAGTAGTCTGACTTTCTTCCAGGGTTGAAAAATTAATTGCTACCAAAATCTAAATTTCAAAGAGCTCAATTTTCATATTACAAGAACTGCAAGAAATTTCCCACTTTAATCATTTATAGATAAAACACATTAGAAATAGTTCTGTCTTAAGTGTAAAGTGGAAAATAGCAAGACATTTGTCTACGGACAACTCAATTATTAAATGCAACATATGCACTCAATAAACAGGACAGAAAACTCATATCTGATGGGGTTGAAATAAGGTATCAGTTTAAAAAGCTGCAGTACCTGGTGATGATTGAGAACTTGTTAGGCTTCTCAGTTAGGGCTTCCTCCAATCCAGGACCTTTAGCTACAACTCGAGTAGGATCGCAGCCCTCACCCACAGTGACCTGGAAAGGGCTCTTAGGTACAGGAGTGTCATCATACAGCACCTTCACCGAATGGACTCCTGTAGGCAACATCATAGTGAAAGTCAAATAAAAAGTGACCATTCTTTTGTACGTAAACACACCACATTCAAAATTCAACCTCTGCATTTAACCCATTCACCAAGTGAAGCAGTGGGCAATCAGGAACACAGCGCCCGGGGAGCAGTGTGTGGGGATGGCACCTTGCTCAGGGTACCTCAGAGGTGCTTAGCAGTCTTTGGAATTAAACCCACAACTTCCTGA
>JBBPDB010000134.1:5741666-5757471 GCA_037974465.1 Brachypetersius altus
CACACACTCACACACTCACACACTCACACACTCACACACTCACACACTCACACACTCTAGCGTACTCTCTTGCACATTTAGACACACTCGCATGCACACATTCATGTGCAAAACCTCACAAGCACTTACACACACTCTCGGGCGCGTACGCTCACACACTCACGCTCACACACACTCTCGGGCACTCGTACTTGCACCAGAAAAGTCCGTTTTTTTATTCTGATGAAGACATGGAAAATCTTACTGCCTGATGAAAGCCCTCAAATGTATTTTTCCCGTTCATTTTGAGAAATGACAAAAAGGTGGATTTGTATTTTCTTTCCACAACAAAACCATTTGGAAAACTTTATCAAAGTCCAAGTAACAATAAACTATTTCCACACTTTTGACCAAATTACTCTATTTGTATCAATTCACAACAAACAAGAATTCATATAAAATTACACATAAAACATTTACAAATACAAGCAGATGCAAAGCATGCCTGTGTTATCACTGGAAAACCACCTAAGCGTGTTAAAGAACACCACACAGCTAATAAACCTTAAGGAGAACACACACTTCCACTCGTGTTGTAAAATTTAACCATGTGGCCGAAAAGGTTCTCATTTATTAGGCACGGTCATCAGTGCCACAGGAAACGCACGGGCAGGCCTGCACACGCAGGGCTTTGTTTGTGGTAGTCCTGCATGGCAATGTTGCTCCAGACTCCCCCAAGACCCCGATCCAGACAAACATACACAAGCTTGCATGCGCACAAACCCGCACGCGAGAATGAATGACGTAACGCAACAAATGCTCTTGTGCTGCAGCCACCAGCTGCGGAGCGCTCGGGACCCTGTGGCTGGGGTCTTCTAATCGTTTCCTTCACTAAAAATCAATAAATCATGTCTAACCCAGGACCCACATCGCTGACAGAACCCTGTATACTGGCTACAGACTGTATATTTTTGTAACTCAACAATGCCTTTCATAGATTCCAAATAAGGCCTGTTTCAAATTACCAGTCCAGTGCTGCACACTATGTCTTCATAGCAGAAATAGCCCAGAATGATAAAGCTCATTTTCAATTGATGAATTTTTAGGCATTATATGTTCCAACCTACTAGCCAGTATTGTATTTTTTATACATATTTATCAAACAAAGCCAGCGCACATGAATGTAAAACAACCCAAGCACACTGCATTTATAGAAGCGTATCTCCATCCCCAAAAACAGCGAAAAGTTATACCAGCACCAGCCCTCAGATCCTACATAACCCTAAAAACGCAGCACTTGGACCTGCCTGACTGGAGATTCTGAGAAAAGGGATTTCGCAAATTACCTAGACTTACTTAAACATGGAATCAAAGAAGGGTCTGGCATCAATTTCTTCAGTCTGCTCTTAAAAGGATTTGAAAGGTCCGTGCTCTCTGGGTATGTCACCAGTTAAAGGACTTAAAAGGATGATTCTGCAGCTTAGAAAGAAAAGCCCCAGACAGGGAAGCTCACCTCTTGGGAATGTGCTGGCCTCCCCACGTGATAGTGACAGTGTACTTGCCCTGTGTATTGGGGTAGTACTCATAGGCATACACGCCATCCATCGCCTCTTTCAATTTCACGGGTTCCTCGAGTCCTTCTGCAAGAGAAAAATCCGTTGTAACACTTTCTAAGAAACACTGGGAGGCACCTGTGCATCTCCAGTCACACAGAAGTATTAACAAGCCTATTTTTATGCATTTGTTTTCAGTTTCTCAATGTATGTTCATTTTAATCTGCCACTGCCAACAGGTGTATTACAGAGAGCCTGTTATAACTACACTCTATATCACATCAATATGAATTACATCAAATATGATGAATTCATAACGGGCCGTTTTGGTTTCCATAACCTAACTGCATGGACTCAGGGGGGCGAACAGGACATTGTGAAACTAATACATGATCGTACTCAAGTTACCTTTGATTTGGGCCCTTTAAACACAAGGTTACAGTAAAGAAAAGAACTAAGAACAGTAAATCACTGTGGACATCACACCTACACAATCTGACGTCCAGTACGCCATAATTACAGTAAGAAAAGTCATTATTTTGGTAAGAAGCACTTAAAAACATGGTTCTGGCTTGTCTACAGGATTTGTGATGCAAGCAGCCCATTAATCAAAGTCAGAAGAGCCTGGATGAAGCCTGCTGAGTCAGTTAGAATAATGCCATATGGGAACCAGAGCCTGGTGGTGCCTGGGGAACCTCCACCCTGGACTGTTCCACCGCAAGAGCACCGCTGAATTCCTGCTCCACTTTGTAAGTCACTGTGAACTCACAGACTTGGCCAAACACCAACCCTTGACAAAACTACAACCCTCACGCCCAAACATTACCCACGCCGAGAACCAAGCTGAGCACTGCAACCATCACTAAGCCTAAGAAAGCTTCATCAGCACTTTTTCCCCAGAATAAATGCGTCATAAAGCATAAAAGCAAACCTATTTGAGACTACAGGACAACTCAGCACAAGTAACGAAGTTTAAACCATATTTAAAAATAGGAGTGTAAATCAGTTAGCCTCTTAACTTACAAGCAAAACTAAAGGGGCAAACATTAAACTTATTTGTAAATGACTGAATTTAGAAGGAGTTACTTACTGGGACCCTTGACTGTGACCTTTATGTCACCGCTTCCTGCATTTCGGGTGTCCACTTTGAAGTCAGCCACCTGACGGACCCTCACTCCTCTGGGCTGCAGGCCTCTCCCAGTTGCTCGGCAAGCACCAGGCGTGGATGCTGAAACACACATATCCGTCTTTCTAAATGAATGTTCTGAGGCTTAGAAAAGTCTACCAGCATACTTCTTGTTATGATTTGAGTGCATTAGTGCACAGTAAACTCTAATAGTAAAATTAACTGTAAAAATAAATCAAACCAATCATTTTGATCACTGATATCATGACATCTTTTCATACTGTTCCAATCACAGAATGATTACATACAGTGCGGTATATAACCTTGCACTAAAAAAGGCCTTTTTCAGCTTTACGTAAACAAGCATCAGTTGTCAGTTGTCATAAAAGCTATTTTCTCTATTTTGATGTCAACTGACTGCAGCATGTGTTACAAGCCTTTATCTATGTGTATAAAGTACCACACAAAAGAAAAACTATAACTTGTTTAGCTGAGCAGTATATACTTTTAAAAGCTAATATCAGAATGTATACAAATACTACTAATACAGTAAATAGTGCCGTTATGTGTGTGTGTTATCTTTATCATTCCCAGACCTCTCTTCATGGAAGCCCAGTATTTTATTGTAGTTCTTATCAAACACCTCAAATACCTGGTTGAGCTCAATCAATACTTTATTAGATTAAATCAGCAGCTGCTGGAGTTTCACAAATCCATGCAAAGGCTGGAGGAACAGAGGAGAAATCTGGAACCGAAAGTTCAAGCGCTTTTTACAAACCACGCCTAAACACTATTTAATGCTTTCTGGTTTGTTTGCATTTGTTCTAATGTTAACTTGTGTATTTGCCTGCAGAAGGTGCCTCACTGCTCTGATAAATGGCTTTAAACAGTTTGCACAGGAGTCTAAGACTTTTGCACAGCACTGCAGCTTTCTGTTAGTGGTCATGAAAGGCTTTTGTAAGTGTCGTGTTGCCTTATAACCGCTGGCCTTCGTTAAAGTGTTACCCCAGATAGTATGAACTAATCCTGATGTTGCCAAAGTTCCACTGGCTTATCCATACACAAGCCCACACTAATGCCACATGCAGGGTAACAGGCCCCTGGGATGTGAGGAGTTCCTCTGCTATGAGGTAGTCTCTCCCTCAGCTCTCTCATTAGACCAGAGGATCAGATGCCAAGGCCACAGGCAGGGCGGAGCAGGCCCCAGCAATCTGCCTTTCAGCAAGGAAGACACAATTCACTCTGAGGCACCTATCAACATAACACTCAAGAACAAAACTAGAAAATATTCAAACAAATTCAAACTTAAGAGAAATAAAGTTCATTAAGAACCTCAGGGGCATCAGAAGCATTTTTTATGTTGGGGGAGGGGGAGTTCACTGGTGGGGGTGGTCTGGAGCTCAGGAAGAGGTGCATGCACTGCAGGTTTTCCCCATACAAATGGATAGGTGACTGGGGGGCGGGGGCATTTAAAAGTGGGGGGATCCGTACTACATAACAAAATGGTGCCCATGAAGGACCCAAAACATCAGATAACTGTTCATTAAGTTGATACAGACTTCTTATCAAATTCTGTTTGAACATACTGGATTTACACAGTGTCTCATTCTGTTTGTGGCAAATTCAAAAATAAGGCTGGTCCTAGTAAAGCAAAATAAAATGAGACCCAAAAGACTAGTGTGCATGTTTAAATGGATATTTTCTGACTTTTAGTTCACATGGCATTGCCTCCACACTCATTAGTTTGCACATTTTGGTTCTTGAGGTCATATTCGCCAAACCATGCCCGCTGCACCCACAAGAAAACGGGGGAGGAGGGTGATTAAACCAGCTCTGTGGTCGCGTTAAAGCTAAACCACAGCACTCCCTCAAAAAATTCATGGCTGCTTCGTCAACATTCTTAAAGAAATTGTCTGTTTTAAGAGTGTGGGACGAAGATTCTGGTGAAATACAGATGGAAAACAGCCAAAAAAGCGACATCGGGTCCTGAAAATGATAAAAAGTAACAGGACTTCGTAAAAAAACTTCATCTCCTGGCTGCTTGTCCTGACTTCGTTCGGAGGTCAGGAGCTTGTAGGCCAGATCTGACACGGGTGGAGGAGTAATAGGAGCAATCACTCGGTCCACTCCGGCAGATTCAACAATGCCTCCACTGTTTGGTTATGAATGTCGAGTAAAAACTGATTGTAAAACATAGCCTTGTTATTTACCAGTGTGATAATGCCTTACTTTTTATTAAGGAAAATCAATTAAATTAGGTTTCATTTAAGGCAGAATTGCTGAATGCTACCTGGTTTGGAAAAGTTGCCTCACAGAGAAGGAATTTAGTGTTTTACAAGCCCTGAAGTCGGTTTGCCAGCACTTGTGTTTACGGAGCTATACAACTAGGCTCTATGGTAGAGTGGCACGATACACAAACACACACACCCAGAACCAAAATCTCTTCACCTATGAGTTTCCTTTTTGATAGAATCCAAATATTAATGAGAAATTAACTAAACAAAATGCATAACTATGGAAAAAAAGGATTCTCCTAACCTTGAGCTAGCTTGAGAGTTTAACAAATTAAATTACGCTTCCTTTTGCATACATTCTTAACATACTAATGAAGACTGACTTCTGAAACACCTCTCAACCAGTATACTTAAAACAGAGGTGTCTCAATAAAACACAGCTTTTGCCAATCCATGGCAAGCGTCTGTACACATTCGGCTGGGTGAAGTACAGGCTGGCTGGGCAAAACTGTCTTAACACAGATTTTACAGCTGCTGTGAATGGTTTACCACAACCATAAGACGCACAGCACAATTACCAAAAGTACTTAACTGCTCCTCGGTTACTGCATATTAAAAGACTCCAAGACTAGAAGGGGGCAACTCTTTGTATATACTTTTATAAATGGAGCTCATTTGTTGAGATCCCAGCAGTGCAGCATCTATCCCATCTCAACATTTGACATTTCTACAAAATTCTAATTATTGCATTAATAATTTGAAACCTTGAACAGATTATCTATTTTCTTTGTTATATTCCTAACAAAGGGTATAGTTTGGTATAGTTCAGTCAATGTCGATAAAGTAACAGCTTAATGGCTGCGAATAATAGTTGCCACAAAAGGTCATGAGGATTTCTAAATATTTTGCCACTTGCTACAAAAGTGTCCTTTTGTCATATGTGAACACACAACAGCACGCAGAGTGAACAGCATGAAGTTCTCTGCATTCAAATAATTCACCAAGTGAAGCAGTGAGCAGCCAGGAACAAAGCGCCTGGGGAGCAGTGTGTGGGGACAGTCTACTACTCAAGGCTACTTCAGTCCTGGGATTTGAACCAGCAGCCTTATGATCGCAGGGGCAACTCCCCAACCACCAGCTACTCCTATAGTAGAGATATGAAAGTTAACTCTGAGTCAACTCTAATATGAATTCAATGCATGAAACCCTGTCAAATCGAGCCATATGTCTCATGAGCTAGTTTGCAATACTCGTACAAAACGTATGCGGTACCTGGGCCGACGGTGACTGTGTAGGGGCTCTTGGGGATGGCAATGCCCCCAAATGTGATATTGACTGTGTGGGGACCGGCCTGCACAGGTCTGTAGGTGCAGCGGAAGACACTGTCGCCTTTATCCTCCATTATGGCTTCCACTGTGTTCTGTTTTCCCTGTGGGTCCTTGATCACTGCGCTCACATCTCCCACTCCAGCTCCTGTAAACGTTGACAAACAGCGGGACTAAGGGCTATCCTGGTAATCACATGTAGGCACTCAATCTGATGCAACTTGAAAGGACAAAATCAGTTCAATGAACAATGAAGTGTGCTGATTCAGGTGCAATAAGCATTTCTAAGAAGAAGAAAAAACGTGTGTTCGCCTCACCTGCGGTATAGATGTCGAAGTAGGTGGGTTTGCTAGCAATGTTGCCAACTGGCTCCAGGCCAGGGCCTTTGGCAGTGACCTTGGTGGGGTCTCCCTGGGCCTTGTCTACATTCACCTCAAAGGGGCTCTTTGGAATTTGCTGGCCAGCAAACAGCACGGTCACCTGTGTGGAGGACACAAAGCCTATAAATTAAATTTAAACTAGTGAATGAATACACACACAGGGAGACGTAAAGGGGGGCAGGAGTTTTCAAAGCAGAATTACAACCTCTTTATGAAATACCACTGCTAGATCTAGATCGCGAACGCGTACCTTGTGAGGTCCCATGACTTGAGGAATGTATGTCACACTGTAGGTCTTTTTGCCTTCATTGGGCACAGCCTTCACCTCCTCTTTCCTGCCCTCAGGGTCCTCGATGTAGACAGTGACCTGTCCCTGCCCTGCACTGAAGGTGTCTACTGTGAACACGGCTGGACGCATCACTCTGTTGCCCACCGGCTCAATACCTGTCAACATGTGAATAGATATGAGACACAAATTCTTAAATAACCTACATTTTCATCTTAAAAGGGGTTTTGTTCATTTGAAATCGATCCGACACATTCTTCACACAGAAACGTCACTTTTTAAAAAAAATTAGTCCACTGTATAAAGCAGAAACTGAACTAGAGCATCTTCCTTTAAAGGGCCTTAGCACACTGCTTAACTCAAATAAAATAATACACCCAGACCGTCACCCACACCCACACAAACCAATACACAAGTTACACGGCTTATTAGTTCCAGACTATAAGATGGAAGTCAATCAAAGACTTTGAGCAGTGATGCCAGGAATTCGTTAGTAATTAAGCCTTATGGGCCACATATGAGTCGAGGTTATTGTTAAAGCTAATGACCATGGATTTCCTTGAATTGTATTACTCAAGGCCTTTCCATGTTCCTCCTTTAAGCATTACTTAAAATTCAGCGGCTTGCTTGTTCTCAGAAAATACACCAAAGGGTTTTGTAGTGAGAGTTGAGCAAGCATACAATATCTTATGGTAAAAGCATACCTATAGTAGTGTTGTATACAGAAGTTACACGCAGGACAACTTTGAGAAAGGTTAATTAACAGAACCTCAGAGACCTCTATAAATACCTACAGTGGAAAAGAATGTGGTTTGAGCTCATTTGACTTAAACCAACATGAGTTATTTTAATCAGCAGCCAGGTTCCCATATTTCATTCAAAATGCATGAGGTTTCTCTATAGATTTGCTTTAGTTAGCACAAGAGTGGAAAACCACACAGCACACCATTATGACATGCCCACAGGCTAAAAGAGCAGGGCAATTTTAATATTCATTTATCCGTTTCATCAGCATGTCAAACATAACTCTCTCTCGCCGGCTTAATTAATAGTGCAGTGCAGTAAGCTGGAGCGAGGCCAAAGCCCGAGCAGGCAGCACAGGGTTTACCTCTTAGGATTTCAGTAGACTGTATTAAACCAGGTTATTCTTAGCATATTCTGGCCCACAACGAATGCTGTTAGACTACTGACTACTGAAAACAAACCTTTCTCTAGAAACCTTACATCCTTTAGGAGGAGCGAAGCCGACCTGCTTTAACTGAACCTTGAAAACTGCTGCCCTTTCAGAAAAAGATGAGGAGATTGCATAATGGAGAGGTAACATTAAAGTGAATAACGTCTGTTTTCGACTGCAAATGAACCTGAATTACTACTCCACAGAGACATCTCCCTGACTGTTTAAAAACACTCAGACGTGCCCTGTACAAAACTCAACACTGTTCAGAGCTCAGTGAAGCTAGTCACTCTGCCCCAGCGAAATTACAAGGTGAGGGGGGGTCCTAATGGCACGGCTGGCCTCTGAATCAAACTGCCAAACTGGGCGACAACTTCTAAAGTCATTAGCTACTGGGCTTTGCAGGCTTGACAAAATTTACAGCAAGTAAGGAGTAGATTTGCAGGCCATCTATCAGCCATGTTCGAAGTCCTACACAGCCTCGCCATATTTACACTGCAGTATTTTACGCCGGAGAAGCTGTCATGTCCAAGCACAACACGGAGGGGAACCATTAAGGAGCTCCAGAGAGCTCCTCTGCTGTTTCAATCGAAATCCCATTATACTGGACAGATGAACAAACTCTGTAGAAGGATACAGAGGTAAAGGAAGCAAAATCCTACATTCCCATAAATAATGCAACAGAGACCTTTAAAATCATCCCATTTATACTTTTGGAGCTCATAAAAATGCCCTACAAAGAAAAACACTGCTATCGTTCCCAGCGATAATAATGTCGAGGAGACACAATTTTTCATCATAAAAATAAACAATGTGAAAATGAATGCAACAACTTGCCTTTTCCAGATGACTCTAGAGTTCTAAAGAACAAGTGCAACAAGTGCTTTATACTCTAATCTGCTTTTTAATCGGTGTGAATTATTCAGGTGGTGATTGTACGAGGAACTCCATGAACACAAGTCTAGCACTGACAGCCTGTTAGACCCTCAGATATAAAAAGATGAATATGGAATTGTTTTGAATTGAAAAGCGCATGATGAGAGTGAATCAGACTTGAATATAGGAATAAACTGATTAATGGAACGGAAGTCTGTAGTTTATAATTTGACAGACGAGGGACATCGGATGTCTAACATGGTTAGTTTCAGTCAGTAATGATGGTCCTACCTGGGCCATAAGCACGAGCCTTTTTAGGATTGAGTTTGGGTTTGAGGGGGGCTCCAGGCTTGAGTTTAGCCTTGGGGAACTGCGACAGGTACGTCATAACAGACTGCTCGTCCACTTTCGGGTCAATGATCTCTTCAGGAGCAATAACCTGCAGACGTACAGTAACATTAGTCACTATTGCTGTATGGTGAAATAAAATGACATTAACAGTATACCATTTTACCACATAGAGTGCTTTAGAGCATATTACATTATGAGACACGGATTAAGGGTGTATCCGATATCTCTGACCCAGAGATGAGTGCACAGTGAAACAAACCTGAAACTAAACAATTTCAAATGAGGAAAATGATCCAATAATATATACAGCCATGGAAAAAAAAAATAAGACAACTTTCACCTTTTATCTGTTCACTGTTTGCACAATTTGTAGCAGTGTGTGTGTGTTAAATGCACAAGATGCTATTCTTTTCTGAACTATTGCAGTATGAGCTGTTTAAAATATAAGAAAAGCCTCCATATGTGTTGAGTGCAGTAGTGTTTGTAGAGCAGCTATTCTATGTGCTGTATTCCAGCAGCTTCACTCCTGATTCATTTCTGATGGGATGAAACGGAGTCACACAGCACACACTCTGCTCTTAACATCACTATTTTGATTGTTGCTGTTGTAAAAAATAATTTAAGATAGTTTTAGGTATAAGACATTTATATGTACTATTTAAAGTTTTCTGAATTTTGAATCAAGTGTTGTTCATTAGTGTATCAAACAATAGTGACAAGCACATGGCTGCACTCTCCAGGTCTTACAGGTTTTAAATATTACATTATATACACATGCATAACATTCTTTAGAAGCTGTAGGGATGAGGAGCAAAATGATTAACATTAAAATAGCGCTGTAAAAGTCTTGGTTAAAGTCCAGCTGAGGGGCGTATTCTCCAACATTTTTCCCTGCACACCTTTCATGTTTGCAAAGGTGTGATTTGGGTGTGGACATGAGCTGTATATTCATTTAACCTCCTCCTTTTAAGCAAATATAACACTCGGTCCAAAACGAACATGCTGTGTTAACACTGTACACTGAACCTGAAAGGAAAAACACATTAGCTTGTCATTTTGTACATTTAAAAGGGTTCCACGTTGGCCGAGAACAAAGTTCATTTGGCCAAAAGGACCTCATAATCCATACAAGCAGGCATTTCCCTGAGGAAGGAGCTCAGACAGAACACCTAGGCCTTTTCATAAATGAAGAAATCATCAAATAAAGTGATTAAATTGAAATTAGGCCATTTTAACTCGATGTTCTTTTAGTATTTGCCCGACTGATACTGCAAATCACAGTGTTTTTTATTGTGTGATCCAAGTGTCTAGACCAATCACAGTTTAATGATGTTTCTGAATCACCCTGAAGGAATCCAACGAAAGGGAAAAGAATGCATTCCAAATGTTCATCCTAGAACAACAGTGATTGAGCAATGTTTTTATATTATGAGACATGCTGTATTGCATCAATGTGTGCAGTCAAACTACGTTCCCTCACCTGTGGGATTCCGAGCCAGTCATCGGCCAGTTGCATGGCTTCTGTAGCATTTTCCACCGGCTTCTCTGTGTCCCAGGTCTCCCAGTCAGGACACAAACCTAGCAAACATGTATACACACAATCAAAAAACATGTAACAATAACTCCGTTCTTACTAAAACTGAGTAACAAAAGGAGAAAAGTGGGGTCATATTACTTCAAAAACATTGTAACAAGTACTCCAAGTTATTCAAAAAAATTGACTTCAAAACTGTTATTTTCTACCTTTTGAAAACACCAACTTCTCAACATTTTATAACAAAAGGCCCAATCGAAATAGTCCAAAAGGACCAGGAATCAACTATTTTATCCACATCATCATTACTTATGCTAGCATTAACGCTGCTTCATTTACATTCATAAATAGGGACCACATTACAATAAAAATACTCATACCAAGGGTTTATAAATAATTTAGAACCAGGTTGCTAATTAAGTTGTAAATCATTAATAAGCAGTTATAAACAAATAAATGTCCAACATTGATGGAGGCGGGATCTCAGACAGAATGTTAAACTTCATCAGGTCTTTGTTAACATGCTACTACCATTAAAACACCAGAGCTTGCCAAATAGTGAGCCTGCATCAAGGTATGATGTAACTTGTTTGTAACTCTTAATATTTATAAACTGTCTACATGATTATAAATCATGCATTAACCTTTAGTTTTATTGTAAAGTGGTACCCATTCAAGGTTCAGTACATTTCAGTGAGTTACAACAGGCATGTGAAGGCAATTTAAATTAGGGCTTTAAATTACTTTAGTCGAAAAGTACTCGAAATCGACATTCAGAACCTATAATCGATCAAAATGTTTCCAGGTCGATTATTCCGATTACTTTCCCTTTTAAAACACTACCGCATGTGGAGTCACGTGACCCCGCCCCGTTATGTTACGTTATTCCGCCGACATGTCGAGCATGGAGAGCTTAAACACTGAGACATCTGAGCAACTGGTCAGTGCACTATCAGGGCAAAAAAATAAATAAAATAATCGTTCATTAATCGTAATCGAGTTAAAATGTTCAATTAATCGACATTTTGATTTTAGGCCAAATCGCCCAGCCCTAATTTAAATGTACTGTTTCTGTTGCACATCTGCAATTTGGATGAATACAGGACCAATTAAAGACATACCTCCTGGTCTATCTGTCTAACTTTGGTTCAAATGAACAATCATTTTCTGAACACAAGAAACACAAGACAAAACCAAACAGCTGACCTGGTGCACAGCTGTCCACTAGGGCTCCCAGCGCCCTGCCATCTTTCCAGTCCTCGCTGAAGTTATTGATGGGCAGGTCAGGAACTTTGTTCTGGATCCAGCCCAGCAGCCTCTGCTTGGGGGTCGCCTTCTTGGCTTCGTCATCATCCTCATCCTCCCACACAGGCATGGAGATGGAGTAGTGCAGGATGAGGGTCCATACCATTCCAAGGATCAGTTTCAGGTTGCCATCCACAATGGCTTTACTGTCTGGATAAAGCAGGAATAAAAACAGACGTAAGGACACTGATCTCTGTCACAACAGCTGAAGCATCATAAAAATAGGATAAATTGCGATCATTAACTACACTGGGAAACACATTTTTATGAAAGGTCTGTCTCACTGCAATTTCTGATGTTTCTTAGTCAAGATTTGTACACTGATTCAGAAAACCACATCAGTTTTTTTCCAACCTTAGTTGGAATAGTTCTAGAGATAAACTAAATTGTATGTATATTTTTCATTATAAGGTTGTTGTAATACTACTATTTTCATTTTAGTCTCACAGATGCGTGTCTCAAACTGCGTGAGAATTGGCAACCCTGTTATCTACATGTACAAACAAACAAACAACATATTAATATGAAACAGTTATAAATATAACAAAAGACTGTCAGCCGAGCAGCCAAGTTTTAGGTTTTTCTAAAAATGACGTTTCTAACTAAACCTTTGAAGCCAAATTAAAATAAACATTGCCACTGAAATCAGCGTGCTGTGATTGTATAAGACACACTACAAAATTTAATGAAACAAATTTTTGTTGCCTGTTGTTATGGAGGAGCATTTGGTTCACATCATCCCAACAGCCTTGGTAAGAGTACAAATATGAATATTGCACAGTAAACAGAACGTATGAATAAATTTACAGTTTAGGATGATTTTTGTTTGTATTAGCCATACTTCCTTACACTATGTTAAACTAATGGCTCATAAACAGACATAGCTTGGTTTCTTCAGATCATTACAGTACATTTTCCTCTTCTAAAATGACAAGAAGATCTAAGGACGAACATTTACTGGGAAGAACGCTAAGGAAGAATGCTTAACTGGTGCTCTGGTGCATGTATGATAGAAATACATCATGAGCTGCTAGAGGTGTATCAGTCTTCTAAACAGAGATGTTCTTTTCAGAAGCTGCACATTTAATGAGTTTACAGTGAGAACAAATATATATCTTTCATTTTCCTCAGGGTTTATAAGCAATGTTAGTTTAGAACTGGAGCCATGAAGGTTATTCACCAAACTATTGATGTTTTCTCGTTTCTACAAAGCAAAAGATGTACCTAGGTTTTGATAAGAAAAATCTGTAAAATGCTGTAAAAAGTATTGTAAGCAATTTCCCGATTTTCAAAACTTCTTAATAATTGTTGGATATATTTTTGGTTTCAATTTGTACTGTTAAAACTAAGAATCAATATTAGTGGTCAACTCCAAGACCAGTCACCCGAAGCAGCATTAATCACAATGAGCGATGTATGGCAAGTCTGTGTAATTATGAGATAAACCAAATGTGACCACCACGTTTATCTAAACAGGTCTGATTAATGCGACCCCTCCCAAGTGCCAAAGTGCATCAGCACACAGCGTTAGACCTTCCTGTACCAGTCAGTGTAATGAAAACACGGATTTAGTACCGATTCTGAACAAACGCAGGCTAAGAAGAGGTGAGGGCCAAACCGATTACGCTCCGAAATAAACTCTCTCACATTCCCAAAATATCTTGTTAGGGGGTCAAATGCTCCGGTGACAGTTAGTAGCTCTGGAAACCGCATGTTATTAGAAAACAAAGGAAATGCCCATTCAGTAGTAACCGCGTTTCTAAGAAAGAGAGTTTATTGCACTTGGGAAAGTTCCTGCTTGTGACAAAAAGAAGCAATCGAGGAGAAAATACAGCTGTTAGCAATTCTTAATATTCCAGACACACCGCTGTCGGGACGAGCGCTTCCAGAACACCAGAGGCACGGGAGCGTGCTCTAAACGTTTTATCCGTGGACGCCTTGGCTTTTCTTCCGTACTGAATAATGGCTTCAGCTCTGTTTCTCTACCTTGAGAAAACTCGAGTGCAGTTAAATCAGCCACTCCTTACAGCTCCACCCAGTCCGCTGCTTTGGTTCGCTAGCAAGATCACACATAGGAGTGAGAGTGTGTGTGTGTGTGTGTGTTGTGGTGTGTGTATATTACGCCCTCTTTGTTTAGCACTATCAGCCATCTTTCACAAACATCCTCTAAGCGGCTGTCAAACAATGAGGAGTGGAGGCGAACTTTAGCCCACTGTAAAAGAGATTTAGTCCATACTCCATCTCAGCCTCAGCATTAAAACCACTGACAGGTGAAGTAAATAACACTGATTATCGCATTACAACGACATGGGAAACATTAGGCTGTGAGAGAACAATCGTTTTTTCTAACTTTTCCGCATTAAATGGGTGTTTCCATTTTAGTGTCAGGAAATCAGAAGAAGCATGACAGGGCTTGACTTGTCCCCCAGATCTCAATCTGATAGAGTAATGGTGGGATGTGCTGGAAAAACAAGTCTGACCCACTGAGATGTCACAAGCTACAGGACTTAAAGCATTTCCTTCAGGCGTATTGGTGCAGACACAGCGGCACACCTTCAGAGGTTTTTGTGCCGCTCATGTCTCAAGAGTTTTAAGAGCAGCTAAACAGTATTAGGCAGGTGGTTCAATTTAAAATAAGAAAATACATTACCCATAGCATCACAAACACAAGCCTGAACAAAGCAGATCTTGCAGTTCAAAATAATTCAAAGTCAAAATCAAAGTCAACTTTATCGTCAATTCTGCCATATGTACTGAAAACACAGAAAATTGAAATTACGTTACTCTCAAACCCCAGGTGCATACACGTAACATTCAATACAAAAAGGGGCAATTTTAAAAATACAATTAAATACAATTATACATATAATATATAAAAATATGGTGCAAAAAGAGCAAGATTGTAGTAAGGTGACATAGTTATAACAGACAAAAGTCTTTAGAGGTAGACTGAGGGTAGTAATTGGGTAGTAAGAGGTAGTTAGCAGAGCAGCATAGTCTTTAAATATGTTCAGTTACTTTAGTAAGTCCGCACCAGACTGTAGAATCCAGAGGGGGAAAAAATCTAATAAACAAAGTGTTTAAACTGTGAGGAGTTTTGGTCTTTTTGCCGTAATATCATTTGCTATCAAGCACTGGTATCATGGCACTGGATACATGTTTGTATTGGGCTGATATTAGATGATGCATTTATGGGACTCTAGAAGAGCAGATTTTATTTAAAACATGTGCATGTTATTCAATTTAATACATCTGTTACCCTGCAGAAATAAATGTCAGGGATCCCTGTAAATCCAGGTAAATCTAATATACTAAATCTATCTTTCATAAACTGGCATCAACAGAAACATACAAACATAAAATAAACAACCAACACTGGCCGAAACAGTCCATAACAGTGGTTGAGTTCAAAGCAGCAGAAACTACATCACTCACTGCACCATGCCTGTATACGGAATGCCCATTAAAGCAGCAAGGGTGGTTCAGATAAGATTATTTTGATGTCAGCTGTATAGTTGAATGAATCATAATGCTAGGCTGGTTGCTGAAAGCGAGTTAAACACAGACTAGGGTTGTCACGGTACCAAAATTTCAGTATTCGGTATCGATACCAGTGAAAATCCACGGTTCTCGGTACCAATTTCGGTACCAAATACTATTATGTCCTGTTTTAAACGCTATA
>JBBPDB010000134.1:5766840-5778687 GCA_037974465.1 Brachypetersius altus
CTTTCTCTCACACACACACACACACATACACACACACACACACACACGCGCATACATGCATACACGAACACACACACACACACACACACACACACACTCATACACTAACACACTCACTCTCACGCACACACACACACACACACACATACACACACACACACACACACACACAAAATTGAGACTTGACTGGGCAATGCTGGTGGCACAGATTACAATTACAAGCCCTTACTGGGACCTGGTTTGCCCAAATGAGAAGGTAAATGGCATACAGAAGCCCAAAGCCCAGCTTGAACAAGCAATGGCCTTCAATTAAAAGCCATTAAACTAAAGCATTTCCTTGAAATGACTTCGATATTGCATTTTAAGACTTTTCAGACAATACTATATAGAAAACATAAGATGTAAGTCAGAAACGTGACCGGAGGACCTGACTATCTACATGGCTAAGTTCACATGGAGCAAAGAGTGTTGAAATCCATCAAGCCCAATTGTTGCAGACTGGTTAAGCAAGACACACCGACCGTTAGTCATTTCCAGAAAGAGCTCATTTGTGGGGCCAGTACAAAATAGAGGGCTGACCAAAAACTGTCAACCTCCTCGCTCTTGGCTTCTAACAGCTAAGCGGAGCTGGAAACAACCAAAGTTTGCTGCCAGGCTTGTAGCCTGTGGTTCATCTCACGCACCGTCAAGATTTTTTCCCCCATTTGCAACATGCTCCTGCATATTCATGCAGAACAAGAAGCTTTCATCTACGCTGGAGTGCGAAGGAGCTCTTTGGAGTTCCTCCCCTTTCAGATCCCCACCATCCTTTTATTATAGCGTGCACTTATTCCTAGGCGATGACCTCACTCTCCTGGTGGAAGTGCCTAAGATGTTCCCACTTAACCAGTGGGAGGCCACCATATGGTTTATATGGTTATGGCATAAATCTCAATTACACACATTCACTCAAAGAAGTGAGGGCACGGACGATAGGGAGGGAGACGGAGGCCGTATTTATGGACGACTCTGTTGTGGTGTCTTCCGAGGGCCTTTACCGTGACGTGTGGACTTTAGTGGCACGAGGACAGCCGTCTTAAGCCAGTGATCTTGAACGCTTCCGCCGTCACTTCCTGACAGCAGCCAGGGATTACAGACAGCTGCTTGAGCTGGGATCCGGTCCAGAGATGTGCACTGAAAGCAATCTTCATTTCTGAAGACTACAGTCATTCAGATAGATATGCTATTGTAAAATACAAGGTTTGATGTTATTCCTGACCTTATAGACTACCTAGCTCTACTATTTAGCTAACACACTAATCCTTGGCATAACACTGGTTTTTACAATGCTGATATCTATTTAAAATTAGAGCTAAATAACTAACTAACAATATTAAATGGAATCAGAAAATCCGGTTTCCGGAGGATACCGCTTATGACACAGAAACAAGGACAGTATAAAAAACACTGAAGCCTAAATAAAAGCAATTAGGAAAAATCTGCTGAAAAACAATAAGGGCTTTAGATAATTCTGTATGTCAAGCTTCTGCCAAGAGCTTGTATGATGCGCAACATTCTACCTGCAAACTCCATCACTTTCCTTTTCATTTGATGCAGTGATCATCAAGAGAACTAATCAATTTTAAGGCCTATTTAGTTGCCTCCAGTATCACTCACTAGACAGATCTGCAAAAGTTTATTCTATTGCAAACCTTGTGAGACCAGCTACCTGCATCTTTTTGAACTGCTGATGCCACATCATGCTTGGGGGAGAGTGCCAACACATATGCCTTGTTGAGTTGGTTGCAAGCAAACTCTGTAGGTGTTTGCTTTATGGGAGCAAGATCAGAGATACCTAGAGCAGGATTTCATTTAAGCATAACAACCAAAATACAGGCTGTGTTCCCCAACTGTAAAGTAACAGTTTTGAAGATAACATCACTCAACTGCATTAGAGTAGCAGCTGGAATGGTCCTGCTCATTTTACTACTTACCATTGGTGAAAGGAACCCGGTTTTAAAAGTCATCAATTATAATTCTTGTTTTAAAGGTCTAGTTTTAAGAAATTCTACTCAAATTACCGCCATCACTACAACTAGTAACACAACTAGTTCCAAATGCAGGTTCTTTAATTCTAGACACCACTGTTTTACTTTGCTTACAGTCCAACAGGAACTTCAAGCTGTCTCAGTTAACAACTTGCTTTCAGTAAATGTTTACTAAAAAAAGTATCTAGAGACCACAGCTAATTTTCATCTGCAAAGATGCCGGTGTGAAGGATCATGAGACTATTAGGATAAGAACATAAGCGGAGTCAAAAGGAGATTTTCAGCAAAAACATTTGTTTACCCTAACGAAAGGACAAACAATCCCTCGGCCATAAATCTAATCAGGCTACATTTAAAACT
Organism: Brachypetersius altus; assembly: GCA_037974465.1. NCBI lineage: Eukaryota > Metazoa > Chordata > Actinopteri > Characiformes > Alestidae > Brachypetersius > Brachypetersius altus. The sequence continues at coordinate 5,769,228 of JBBPDB010000134.1, forward strand.
GGGCCTTTCAGTTTCCCTTCCAACCAAATTTTTAATTCTCTCTCTGCAGGTAAAGACCAAGGAACTAATAAAATGGAGTGTGTGGTCCACCAGTGGTCAGCTTACAGCAAAAACAAGGAAACAGGGTGGACTGAAAGAGTGAAACTCACCTGCTCATATCTCAGGTTACTTGTACTGTAGACTGGACACAGTACTCCTGTATACAGCCCAGTGTAATGTCAGAAACCACCCTTTGTGGGTGAATGGGACGGAAGACAAAAGACAGGGGTGGCCAGAAACCTGCAGAGTTCTCGATGACGCCCCAAGAAAGGCCCCTCTGAACGCACTTTGGGAGATGAGGGTCACCGACATTTCTCAAAAGACATCAAACATTGTTTCTGTATCTGTAGCCAAGCAAATGGGCCATGAAAGAATGACAAACAAAAGAAAAAGTATCACTAAATTATCAGATTAGATTAGATTCAGCTCTGCAAAGTTTCGAGGAAAGCTCAACTTAATACAACGTATACAAGTTGTGTACGAGAGGTTCCCACAGTAACAAAACACTGTAATGCATGTTTGTTCTGTTACGTGATCACTTCAAATACCTCTCATTTCACAGGGAAGTGGAATAAAAGTTTTTTCAACCATTTTATAGATAGTCTGGCCATGCTAACAACGAAACAAAACACACTCAGGGGTAAAATTAAAGTTCACCTGAAATTAAATAAAAAAAAAAAAAAAATCAATCCATTAAAAAAATCTGGTGAATAATTGTTACATATGCTATGCATTATTTTAAATACTCAGGGAACTACTAAGTAGCATCTCTAAATTTCTGTACTTGTTGAGAAAGCTAAAGTGTATGTACAATACCATTTAGATGGCACCTATGCAAAAGTGTTTAAAGCCATTTTTCTCAGTATGTGTTAACGCAGTTAACATTAGAATAAATACAAACAAACAAGAAAGCAGCAAAAATGATCAAGATTTGTTGTTTGGGGGAAAAGTAGTTACATTGTGTGAGCTGGTGAGGAGAAAACAGGTTCGGTTCCAGATTCCTCCTCAGTTTCTCCAGCTGTTTGGATTTGTGAAACTCAGCAGCTCCTGATTTAATTTAACGAAGGTCTGATCGAGTCAAACCAGGTTTCTGATGGAAACTACAAGTAATACTGGACTTCCACAAGGAACATTTATTTAGTATATTTAGTAATATTTCAACAAAAAAAAAAAACAACTCACTGCTCATCTAAACAGCTTTTAAATATTTTTACAGGCGCTTAAGACTTTTGCACAGCACTGTGCATGCAAACTTACCTACACTGAAACCTCACCCCTTCCCACCGCCCTGTCCTGAGGGGTCTGGAGCTTTTAGCCTGCTAGCTAAGCCCATACTTACTCCTACTCTGAAGCAGGCAGAATGGAAAATTCACACCAATATAAATCTTACAGAAATTGATAACAGCAGAAATTGATGGACGGGTTATTAGAGGGGGAAAAGGAATCAAATCGAACCAACTCTAAAATTAAGCCTGAATCATCACACCCTGTGCAATGCCATGCTGTGTATTTATTTCAATGGGGTGTGTACGGAGTAGTCATGACAGTCTACATTTTACACTGTTTCAATAATGAATGCACTTTTAAAGAATTAAAAAAAAAGACAAAACTTGTTGGCATCAGCTGATACTCAGGGTTTCGATATCAGGATCTGTGAGCTCCAATATTACAGTGCAAATTTGTACAGCATGCTCCGTAGTTAAAAAAATTCCCATTAACTTGTCGTATTCCCCTCTTTAGCACAGTCTAACTTGCAAGGTTTAAGTCACTTTGTTTTCTTTTTCAGAAATAAAAATCTGTAAAAGCCTTATTTTCAAAAGGAAAACATGGTTCCCGTTACGAACACCAACCTATATAATAATTCATCCAAGAGGAGTTTTAAAAGGAGTCCAAACTTGCCTTCTTGAAGAATAAAAAAGGCTTTGAAGATCATTCATACATCTGAAGTCAGCCTGTTTGAACGTGGCCAAAATAAATAACACAGTAGGCAGGAAATCTCTGTATTAGTCTTTGCAAATCTTTTGAGTTACGGCTCTGTGACAAATAGGCCTGAAACACACGGCAACACAGAGGCGATTACCCTCTCGGCTAAAGTGCCGAATAAGGAGATCGCCTTTCTATAGGTTCCTTTGTTTGCACGTTTTATTTGTTCTCATAAAAATCCCCTGCGCTCCTTAATCTGTCAGACATGTCTGAGCCATAAGTCAAGCGGCCATTGGTGCCTTCCAGTGGGCAAGACAGGCTGGGATACAGTTCCTGAATAAGCACAAGGATTTTTTTGGCCTTAATCCAAGGGTAGAGCCTCGAGGCCTTAAAGGAGTCATTCGTTTAGATGTCACCAAAATCAAAAGGCCCTTATAGGTTCCACCAATGTCTCATCTTCATCATTTCCAATCAATTAAAAGATGGCCAAATGGTGACGCTGTTATCCAGAGCGACTTTATCATTAACTACAGGTATAGTCACCCTGAAGCAACTTAGGGTTAGTGTCTTGCTCAAGGACACAGTAGTAGAAAATGGTTCACAGGTAAGTGTTGTACCCGCTAGACTATGACCACCTCAAATCAGCATTTCCCTTAAACAAAGTATCACCACTGGGCAGGTTTCTAATAAGAACCCTCCCCAGGAGAACAACAATGCTCTTAAAGCATCCAGGTGCGTGGGGAACGAAGACATGCTTCCGATTACAAAACCCAAGCTGCTCAGAGCAAAAACATGTGAAAAATTTGAGCTCTGCAGCTTAAATCCCGGTTCAGTGAGCAAGGTACGCTTGTGTAAGCGCTTGGCAGAGATGAGATCATCGAATGTACTCCTTTCAAGCACAGGCCCAACACAAATGGTATGTCAGGGGACGTAAAACATTAACTTTAATCTTGCATTGACCCACTGCATGGGTCTAAAGAACAGCATGACCGATTGCTTTGTTTGAGCTGGCTGAATGGGGGTGTAAGACAGAGTCATGAGAACACGATGTGAAATCCCTAAATCATTCGCAGCAAAGGAAAGACAGCTCTTCTAGTCAAAGCAAATAGAGGTGCCAGCAGTTAAGACCACATGAGGAAAAATTAAGGGTGGTGTGCACACAAAAATAATTACTCAACTAGATATAACAGTGGAGATTCCAGTTTCAATACAGGAAACGTGAGAAAAGTGGCTGAAAATGTGTCTAAAATGGATGTTAATATTTCCATTTTCAGATCTTCATAATGTAAATAGAAACTAGAGTTTGATGCAAGGGAATAAGCACTCAAGTTTCAAACTGTAGTCCACAAAGTCCATATAAATATTCTGCTAAAACGGCCACAAAAAAAAAAAAGTATTTACAGATAAACCTAATCAGCTTAGCCCTGAACATTCTCTTTGAAGTTATAAGGACTGCCTCAGCCCACACTGCCCAAATGAAGCACAATATCAGGACATAGGTCATTCACATATCCAGTTAACGGTACAGTAACAAACAACTATTGTTAGGGTACAATCATATAAAAAAAAGCATAAGTGGACCAGAACTAAAAAGTTCTGAAACATCTATTCGATTCAATTCATTTTGATACAGTACAATAGTTCTGTTACATCCCTAGCAGACAATAGGTGTGTGATGATCCGAACATGCCAATTAGTGAGATGTAAGCTTTCATTACTCAACTCCATTAGCCCTATATCTCCAGTACAAATAGACAAACATCTGGCATGAAAACCTTCAAGTTCCCCCCTTCAACTAAAAAAGGGGGAAAGAAAACACAAATATAATTTCTGTCCCAACACTAGCTAGAACATCTATGTAAATGGCATATCCTGGACTAATGAGCTTTTTTAATTGAGAGGATCAACAAAGAGCCACTCAAGATCCATAAATTAAAGGTTCACCAGACACAGCTCTGTGGGTCTCTGAGCATTCAGTCTAAGGAGGAGCTCATTGATGAGGTCACTATCGGAGGATATACACTTATAAAAACTGTACAACAGGATCTAAACATAAAATATGGGCCCTTTGAAGCAGCAATTCCATTCATTTTGATCCCATGCAGTAGTGCTGTGTCGTTCAACCCATAGCAGGCAATAGTTTGAGGAAAGTGAGGGATGATTCATACATGTAGCTTGCACACGGCTAATTAGTGCGGTATAAACCTCCATTACTTAGCTACATTAGCCTTCTATCTCCAGTACCAAAGTAAAAAAACAAACTTCTGACATGAAATGCATCAACTTCATCTGGAAAAAAGAGGGAAAAAAATTTACAATTGTACAAAAAAACACTAGACCATCTATGTAAATGGCATATCCTGGACTAATGAGCTTTTTATTGAGAGGATCAACAAAGAGCCACTCAAGATCCATAAATTAAAAGTTCAACAGACACAGCTTTGTGGGTCTCTGAGCATTTAGTCTGAGCATGAGCTCACCGATGAGGTCAGTTAGATCCAGGGCAGGAGTTTCCTGTGCCTGTGGCAAAGACCCAGGCTCCTCTAAGGTCAGGCCTGCAGGCGAAACAACGTAAGAGTGGCCTTTGGTTACCAAGACAGCAGGGTAAGCGTTTCCTGTGCTGACCTTGGAGCATTACTCTTCTTTTTTTTTTCTTCTTCCTTCTGTTTTTTCAGGTCAGGTCTAAGCGCGGCAAAGGGACGCTGTCCAGGGAGGGGACACGGGCTGCAAAGCATAGGCCTGGATATTCAGTCAGACTTAAGGTAATGGAAGAGGTAAATAAATGAAAGGCAGCAGATGAGGGAAAGGTAACCGTGGCTGTGGCCGAACAAGCGACCGCAAGAGGAACCGCAGAGGCTCCTAACATGAAGCGCTGTAACACAGGAAGGTGGCAGTGAAGCCCGTGGGTTTTCTTAGGCACAGGTTCTGGCACTTGATTTCCATGCGCACCAGAAGGTAGCGTGACGGTGAATATTATTGTTGAAGAGGAGCACTATAGCAACCCTGAAATATTTGGTCGAGAGCACAGACGGGGGTGCTCAAGTCTCTCCTCTTCAAAGCGGCTCCTTCTGCCTCAGAGTGGAGCAGGTGAGGCCTGGCGCCTCTCTGAAGAGGTGAGAGACAGAACCTGTGACAGAATCTCTAATGAACCATGAGAAATAGGCTAAGCTGAAGCACCCTTAAGGCAGACTGTATGAAGAGTTGGCATATGACACCATGGAATAAAACCCCATTACCATTAACTGCTTATTGCTTGTACTACTTTTATATGAGAAGCACCTATTTAAGTGAACAGCCTAGACAATAAAACTTAAATGTATAAACTGTTTAAACAATATACTACAGTTAACATAGTGCTATGTGTAACAATGTTTTTATCCGAGTTCATGAAACTGATCCCTTTTGATTGGGTACAGGCCAATTTGCCACTTAAACATCTGAGATAATATTAGAAAGTCAGGAGGCAGGCACAGCTGCCCAGCAATATTAGTAGCTTTGTTCTTTTCCTTTTAATTAGACCCTTAATTTTGGGCTGTATTCAAATTTTTATGTGCTCAAGGATAGGGTTGGATTGCGATATTACTTATATTAACCATGATGGTGTTAGTTTGCAGCCTGTAATACATTACTATTATAAATGTATACAACTGGAGGAGGTTTCTGTTTAGTCCCTGACAACACAACACAACACAACCACATCAAAACCTGTGGGACCACTGGAAATGGGTAATTCTAATGCTTTGTGTCTAATTGTTTGTTATTTTTAACAGTCTAATAAATGTCCTCTCACTCTTGCTACACATGTTTTGCTGAGAGGGATCCACCACCCTAATATCAGCTCACCGGTGATCCTCTGAGGGTCCTGACCACTGATGAAAGGGGTAAAAGGGGCCAACAATATGGTAAATGAAGCTGATGAAATGAATATAAGTACTAGGTTCTACAACTGCTACAGGACAACACTTTCACACATGAATAATATGAACAGTAAGGTCATAACAGTTTCAAAGTTCTTTTCTGATGTTAAGGAAAAATGACATGTCAAAACAAAAATATAAATCCAATATGATAATCTCAACTAATCTTTGACAAGAAAACAAATATTGCATTCAATAAGTGCAAAGGGCTGCAACATGAGTGAAACCAATACTGCCTAACAGAGTGTCGTTTGGACTGAGGTAAATAAGAATAGAACTGATAACCTACAAATGCCAGATATTTACATTTTATGGTGATACAAACCTATTTGGGCACTTTCCACTCAAATCAGAGTTCATGCATGTCTATAAGTCGCGTTCCCGGTGTCTGGTGAGTTCACTCAAGCATTTCCACCTTTGCAGGTTTCACTGGGAAAGGGCTTCCTTCCTACAGCCCAGCCCCACACGCCTTTTCCTGCAGCCAGTTTATGTCGAAATCAGGAGTGTCCTGACTGCCCCAGTTACGCTCCTCTCAAGGAGGCAGTGGAAAACCTGGACCCCAAATGGAAGAGCAGAGGCCCTAAAAAGCAAAGGACAGGAAAGACCTGAAAGGTCCTTCTGATAAAGAACACGTCTAGAGCTTTAAATGATGATCTTGAACAAACAGTTACTCAACAATATCAATTAGTCACTGAGGATTATGGAACAAATTTGCACTGTTACACAAATAGGCCTGTCAATCAATTTAATCTGTTTATGTAATTTATTCTTTTGATTTCATGAAACTCTCCACTATTGATTGAATAAAGGCTTATTTACAGTTAACATCTCACATAATATTAGAAAGTCAGTTGGAAAGCTGTGCTTCCTATTATAAATGATTTAATTGTTAATTAGTAGCAGCTTTGTTTTTTCCTGTCAATTATTATTTATCTGTTTAGGTATAGAGTTCTGCATAAATGTACTACACAAAAATAAATGACCAATACTGGTCATATCAAGTCAACTTTTTGTTTTAAAACTTTATCTTTTGCGTTTCTCCGGCTCAGTTTCAGTTCGATGGGACTAAAATGGAATACAATGACGTCAAGGGAGCCCTTGGACCCAACAGAATTAGGGCAGATGTTTTGTCAGCAGCTCTTGTTGTCAGCGGCTCTTTACCACTGGCTTTGGTCAACAGCTCTCATTCCCTGAAACTGTACCTGAATGTGTGAACTGCCAGGGAGAACACGCGAGTTAAAAAGTCATTTATTGAGTAACTGATATCCAAGCAGGAAACGTGAGAAGAAATGGCAGGTTGGCTTTGCCTGGTGCTTAATCAAAGAATAAGAAGATTTACTGACTACAGAAATGAATGTTACCTGAAGCCTTAAACAACCCTGTACTTAAAAGAAAGAATTACACATAAATGTTTCCTCGTAAGTTTATTAGTCCACCCAGACGCCAATAGACCAGTTCGTCCTGAAGCGAATGCGATCACACTGGAGAGGATAACGGAATAAGTAAGGTAAAATGGTGGATTCTAGCCGTTTGAAGAGGCCTTAAGGGGATTCCTTCAACGAGAATGCCAGAGCTTTGTGATTCCTCTACATGAAGGCCCCGTCGCTGTAAAACAGCCCCCAGGAGGCGGAATGAAGACAAAAAGAGAGACAGTTTCCTGTGTGTGCACATGCTCACCACAGGACAAACACAGGGCGTATCGACACTGCCAATAAAGACGTGATCATCCAGTAAGACAAGTTTTCAGAGGCTGGTTTCAGCTCCGAAATCTGGGTTACGACAGAAAGTAGGTCCAATAACGCAAGAAGAAACGAAGATAAGCCATTCTACTTCTCAGTTCTTCAGCTAAAAGATAAACGAATGAAAAGAGAGCAACTTAACGAGATCAGATCATAAGAAACACAGAGTCCATGAAGACTTACGTTACACCTTCTTACATGTGGGCTTAAAAGAAAGGAAGTTCTTAAACCCAGAGGGTCCCTCATGTCCACACATCTTCGTTCCAAACATCTTGCAAATCCAGTTCACACCCAGCACAGATTCCCACCATTTAAGCAAAAACACGTTTCAGAAGAACTGCTGAGACCTTTCACCTCAAGGCATCCACAGAAAAAAGTAATGCAGTTTTCCACCAAATCGCCCCCCGAGGTTTCAAACTCACGTCCTGTTCTTCAGGAAAGTCAGAGGGAGTTGGCTCTTATCAAAGTCAGACTCTGGTCATGAGTGGACATGGGATAAGAACTGGAATTCCTCTGGCATTTTTGCCCTGTCAATCTCCATCTAAGAGCTCAAGTGAAGCGTTTTCTCAACAGGTTATATAATCGTTTTATCAAAAGCTGTAGAAGTGTATGAATGAAGGCTTCAAATTTCAGGTGTCAACGTTCAAGCACAGTTGGTTCTCATTCAGATGCAAAAGGTGTAACATTTAGAGGCAAATGGGGTGTGTGTGTGTGTGTGCGTGCGTGCGTGAGACAGCAAAACGCTCATGCTGTAATTCATTCACATAATGAAAGTATAAGGCTTGGTGGTGATGAAGAAATCGGATTTTATACTGAATTAATCACTGAGTGCGAGGAGAAATGGACACCAAAAGTAATCAAAACATTTCTCTGCAAGGACAATATTATTAAATAGGAATTAAAATCATGCATATAAAAAGGTCATTATCTTTTACATGCATTCCTCAACTCATAAGCATAGATCAGCGTGTCAAGAATTTAAGTAGCAGTCTAGTGTATTTAACAACAGATGCTATGAAAGAGCAGCCTATCTTAAAATATACCTTCAGGTCATGCATAACTTACCATTAAATGACACGATTTAATACTAATAAGCCTCACTTCACAGTAAGCCGCCCCCATTAACATGAGCCATTCTCCACACACCCCATTTGTCTGACTGAGACAACACTGGATAGTTAAGAGGAGACATACGGAATTGAGCTCAGCCCTGCGGGGGCCCCGGGGCAAGCGAGCTGAAGATTAATCTCCTGAGATCTGCCCCTCTAAAACGGTGAAGAGGGGAGTAAAGGAACACGAGCAGGAGAAAACATTCAGATTACAAACTTCTCTAGCAAGTCTAGTTGAGATTACTTGACAACTCAACATGGTTTGAGAACACAGCAGAATGAATTAAATGTAAAATTTAAGATAAAAGATTCAGTGAGTTTGCAGAATATTTATTGTTGGAGCTTCCATTACAATGAGAGGGAACATTCATGCATATATCTACATCAAATTTACATACATAATGGCATTTAACTTTGTGCTGGAACAGAAGAGTGTATATTCAGCACACAAAGATATGTTTGAAAATACAACATTTTAAAAAGTAGTGAAGATCCCTTTAAGGTTGCATTTAAAAAAATCCTGGTTCTAGATAGTTCTAGATAGTAGATAAGGTGTTTTTAAAAAAAAAAAAAAAAAAAGATACTGGTTGGGAAGATTTTCTCCTATGGGTGTCGAATTAACACCTTCACGTTCATCAATGAATCACACAAAAATTACTGTGGCATAGATATAATGATCAGTGTCAGTCAGACACCACTGTTTCTTCAAAAACACTCAGCATATGATTATTAT
>JBBPDB010000134.1:5778787-5800019 GCA_037974465.1 Brachypetersius altus
GGGCGATGGAGTGTGTGAAGGTGTGTAGATGGGCGATGGAGTGTGTGAAGGTGTGTAGATGGGCGATGGCGTGTGTGTGAAGGTGTGTAGATGGGCGATGGAGTGTGTGAAGGTGTGTAGATGGGCGATGGAGTGTGTGAAGGTGTGTAGATGGGCGATGGCGTGTGTGAAGGTGTGTAGATGGGCGATGGCGTGGTCAGTAGCAAACACACTATGAGATTGTCATCCTAAATCAGAACCTCTTTAAACCTCTCTAACAAGCGACATAGGACTGTTTAGGATCCACGACCAAAGAAATCAATGCGACTGTTATCTTTTGTTTGGGACCATCCCTAAATTATGAAATGTATGCCACACCCACCTCAGCTCCGGAACGGCCTGATTAAGCGAGAACACCACTAACCGTGAAGAACAGGAGTTGTTCCAGGACCAGAGCTGAGAACCACTTTACAAGTGAAGCAACTGTTTTCAACACAGCAGAATGAAATAATCTTAAGATAGAGAAACTACAGTCCAAGGTGTGGATTTGACTGAAAGGCACATTTTATACGAACCACGCCCTAGTAAGTCTGTCAGCTTCAGTCAAAACATTTTTTATCAGTTAATATGACTCTGAAATCTGCTTCTCAGATTCAAACATCCCAACCTTGCCAAGACCCTCCAGGCAGCTCTAAGCTCCAACAAGGTCCATCTGAGAAAGCCCGACCTCTCCCACCTGCTATAAATAACTCCCTACTCTAAAACGAGCATTTCTTCATTTTAAGCTGTATTGAACCTCATAACGACCCATTCTCGGGTGTGTGTGGTGGGGTTCAGGTCACGTGACACCCCTAAAAGGACCGCCTTACCTGAAGCAGGTGCATTAGAGAGAGAGGGGCCACATCTGGACTCTATAGAAAGTTCTCGTGGATATAAAACTTTTCTGAATAAACATCTCGACCTTGTACGTGCTTGTCAAGGTGAGTGCAGCAGCGCGTCTGCTTTGGAGGGAAAGGCTGGTTAATGGAGAGACCTGGAGCTGAGTGGCTTACCTATGGACACCAGACGGATGTTCTCCCGGTCCAGAAACTCCAGAGCCACGGAGACGTTTTCCAGCTTCATTTGTCTGAAGGTGGGCCTCTGGTGGTACTTTCTGTACATTTTCTTCTGGCTGAGGACTTCCAGGAGGGCTATGAGGCGCAGGCCGTCGCTCAGGTCGAGCTGCAGGTCAGCTATCCTCTTGTTCACACACTTCAGGTGCTCGTTGCACCAACGCGTGAAGGTGTTCTGCTGGATCTTCTTCCATGGCGCGTCGTCAGCCAGGTCTTTCTCTGTGGCTGGCATTCTTGCGGTCTATACGTGCCTCTTGGGGATACCGTGCTCTCTCTGAAGCCGAGCGTGAGTGTGTGAGTGTGTATCTCCCAGCTTCCCCTAGGAGCTTCTGAGCTTCTCTCCCTCCTGCGCTCCACAGTCTTTCGTATCGTCTGACTTTCGCGCATGCGCACTGATGCTCGATTCCACAATATGGACAAAAGTATTGGGATCTGTGAATTTAACCAGTTCATCTTAATTTAAAGAACTATGCAAACAAGTATGGGTGATTTTATTACAGCAATAGATTCTAATGTCCAATTATGCATGCTATAAATTCAAGCCTTACATACACACAATTTCACTTTTACACATAGAAGCATACTTTTGAAACAGTTATCATTAATAAAGTGTGGTAAAATTAAATTGTAAACATTTCACAACTTACTATTTGTTAAAATTGAATTCGTATTAAATAATTTCTGCCATTAAAATAAATTGGGAGGACTTTTACATTACTAAGAAAGAACTCAAGTTGAATATCTACTAGTAAAAGTACCTGTTCTTTTTTATTTTAATACTAGTACAAATTACATTTCCTTTTAAAGGTGAGTTTATATTATAAGATGAAATGCCCATGTCGTAAAGATAATGCACTTTATTATGTAAAAATATATAATTATTACCATTATCCGTACATATTCTTGCATTATTGGTGCCTACTGTTGCTGCTTCTCTTTAAGAAGCTGCTGAAATGTAGATTTGAGATGCCCACATTTAAAGCCCATATCCTCTTTTTTTCCTTGCACTTCATTTTTTCCTGTAAGTCCCCTTCGTGATGTTTATATGGGTTTATGTACCAAAAAAATTTTACACTACAATTTCAAACCTCTCTTTATGCCTTAGCATTAAACAGTCTGTTTTTATTACTGTGCCTGATAAGACTGATATATGCAAATGGATTCTGCTGTGATTGGTGGCCCTCTTTTAAAAACGTCCTGGTTGAAACAATCTTTTTACATTTAATGCAAATTGGGGGTTAAATCGCTATAGCCTGAATTTGTGGTTAAAACTAAATGCAACATTACAATAGTTGTGTGACTCTGGAGTTTAGTTTCTATGTATAGACTATGGACTGGGGAATGTTTTTGACACTTCAAAAGTGTAGTATATTTAGCTCTTTAAGTTAATAAAAAATGTACAGATTCATGTAAGAAACCGATTCAAATCCAGACTTTGGCCTGAATGGATTTGTAATATTCTATCAGCAGCTCCTGATTTAATTTAATGAGGTATTGATTGTGCTGAACCAGGTATTTCAGTTATTTAACGTGATCTGCAATATAATACTGGGCTTCCATGTCTGGGAATGATTTAGCAAACACATAAAATCACAACTGTATAAATGTTATTTGAATATATTTTAATATTAGCTCTTAAAAAGAAATAGAAACACAAGTGTTTCTACTGAGGTTTGGGAAAACTCAAAAGTAGTCCTTGCTAGAATTTCTCCATGGAAGTACTTAACTGCCTAAGCACATGTCAATCTGCTCTTCGTGCTACTGGTAACAAGAGCAGCTGGTGGCCTGGTGGTTAGGGAGTTGCCCCTGCAATCAGAAGGTTGTGGGTTTGAAGCCCAGGACTGGTAGAGGCACCCCTGAGGTACCCTTGAGCAAGATACCGTCTCCACACACTGCTCCCTGGGCGCTGTGTTCCTGACTGCCCACTGCTTCACTTGCTTAATTGAGTTCAATGCAGAGGAAGAATTTCACACTTTGCGCTGTAGTGGGTTCACATATGACAAATGGACAGTTTACACATACTTATACAGTAACAGCAGCAAATATTGTATTGTTTTAGTGGATTTCATTCTGGACGTTTCCAACAGAGTACAGTTAGGAAATGATAAGCATTAGTCACTCGGGCGGATCAACATTGCATCACAGCTCCAGTGCAAATAAGGGGAAGGCACACACACACACACACACACACACACACCACGCCTACTGATACAACAGCTGTTTGCTGGGCTTCGCTGGGAGGTTTGAAGAGAAACAGGTTGACACAAGGCCCAGCTCTCTGAAAGCAAAATAACTGCATACAGAACGCAGAGCTTTAGACGCTGTAATAGCACAATTGCCTCATCAACTCTGCTTCAGTTTGTCATGGTACACGTCTTTACGTCTGAAATAACCGGTCCGTTTGGGTCTTTCAGCACAGCACTGGTGACACATCGGTTGGCTGGGTGAGATGGTAATGAACGTGCCAAAAGGATTCGCTCATCGCGTCCCTCCTCTTTAAGCAGTGTCTCACAGGCATAGATTATCGCCTCGGGGCGCTTAGTAAGTGTCACTCCCTCGTGGCCACGACTGTCTAATCTTCCACTGACTCATCAGGGCCGGAACACACCTGCCACCAACCCTCTACAAAATCAGACTGCTACTGATGGTTTCCTCCCACCACTGATGGATCAGAGCTGTGGCGAGATCATGAGTAATTGGACTTAGTGGCCCTGTTCTCTACTGGCTTTAAAACCTTTAATTTAAAGCTGAGTCTACGTTAAGAGAACATATAGGAAGTTTCAGGTCCACCCCAGTGGCGTAACTATTGGATAGATGGAAAGGGGGCAATCAAACTGGGGCCTGGGACAAACAGGCCCTTTAAAATCTGACCCTAAAATAGATGTTGACAATCATATCCATGATTCAGGGAAGATTTGAGTTAAGAATTATACCATCATTTTATGTTAAATGGTCATTTTATATGAGGGTCTATTCATTTTTTGTATTGGGGCTCACAAGATCCTGGTTATGCTACTGGTCCTCAGTAACAACTGGATCAAACACACCTTTACAGTTTTCTACTTGGTTGCTCTAAAAACAAACAAGTTGGTCTAAAGGTAAAACAAAACCTTTTTAAATAGATATAAAATGTGTAGGTTGCTCAGATTTTGTGTAATTCTTTTTGTAGATTGTTCACCATAAGCCAATACTGAAGGCTCAACAATTCTGATTGTAACATGACTAGTGTCCTTGATGTATGACATTAATTCAGGGGTATGCATGACCATGTTAGGTGAACTATATGTGAATTACAGCCCTTTATAAACAGTGCCATCATAAAGGGCAAAAGTTGACTGCTCAGTTGTTTTTGTACAGCACCAGCTCATCACATTCATTGCTCTTGTTAACGGGGCTTACAGAAGGTCTGGAGTTGATTCTAGGTGGTATTTGCACCTGGAGTTTGTTGTTGTTGCCGCTCCACAATGGTAGTGAGCAACACAAACCGTGCTGACACTAATAAATCCATCACAGACAAAACTAAAACATTAAGTCTGTCAGAGTAATGTGGTTTACCTAGTGCTGAGAATAAAGATCACACTAAAGAGCTTAGCAATACTGGATGAATGAAGAATGCACGATCACAGATGTCAAAGACTATCAAAAAGAGATGAATACACAAGCATGATCTCAGGATTTACAAGATGCAAACCAGGTAAGCATTAAAAAAAAAAATAGAATGGCTAGATTAGCCATACTTCATAGTCAGAACAAACCTTGTACACTTTTTTCATGGATTTTGAAAATGTCCTTTGCATCGTCAGTCTCATGATAAACCAGTAGACTTGTTCCATTAACTTGCTTTAAATCCTAAGAATGTTTATTCTTTGCCTTAATAAAATTACCTTTTGGAAGTTTATTGGAACACCAACATGGACAAAATGTTTAGGACAAAAGAGACAGATTCTTAATAATGTGATGAAAACAGCAAAGCGTGGAGAAAACAAATGAATCGCTCCTATCTGTGAAACATGGTGGAGGTAGTGTCAAACTTTTGACACATATGAATGCCTGTGACATTGGCAGTATCTATGGACCAGACTTTATGAAACCACTAATTGCTGAAAAGCTGAAGGGAAGACATGATGTATATAACCTGATCCCCTAGAATGAAAATGAGTGTCCTATGCATTTCTATGCATGGTCCATCCAATACTGCATTAAAGCAGACATGCTGTGCTTCTGCAATTGTCTCATTTTAAATTCAAACTACATGTTTATACACATCAACTGCACTATCAGTACACTGTTCTGGGATAAGTTCATGTTACTGCTCAAACCTAACTTTGAAAGAGTCCACACTTTCATTTTCTGCCTAAATCACACTGAAACAAGTTAGAAAATGGTCTTCTTGGTAAGAAAGCATTTTTTTTTTGGTATCGATTCTGTGCCAAGGTTCAAGGTTTCCTGCTTACACTGGACCTTTCAGAAAAAAAGAAATGGCAGAAACCTTAGCATTACGGTTTGTTGAGATGCCCGGGCTGTCACCAGCGAGGGCGGCGAACTTCCTGTCAGCATTAGTGCTTCTACTGACTCAGCGCCAGTATCGCATTCCTTCACATGATAAACGTATCAAAGTGACATCTTGGTGAAGACCTCAGAGACACCATTGTTGGCTCTTTTCTATCCTTCTTGGCTATAGTTGAAGAATGTCACCACACTTGAGGAAATATTGTCAAAACCACAGGCCTTCCAGGCAGCCAACAAAGGACAATGCACAGCACTATCAGCAAGAATTCCAGGTGGTTGGGTCACTCTTACACATTTTTCCATATATAAAGATAATACTTAAAGCTAGAAGACAGTCAATGTACTTTAGAGAAGCATCATATGAGGCGATGTCCCCCCACTCTGCTCCTGGAGGCCTGCACATTTTAGTGTGTTCTCTTCTTTAACACCCCGCTGTTACTCAATAAGGAATTCTTAAGAAGCTCATTGGTTTGATCAGGTGTTCTGGGAACGCCTGAAACACTAAAATATCCAGGACTCTGGACCCCGAGAACCAGGGTTGGAAACACTGCTGTAAGGGACTGCCATCTTGTGTCCATGGTTCAAAACAACACTGACCTCAAGGTCATGTATTATATTGCTATTTACTGCATCATAAAGATTGGACAAGAACATTGTTTTCAAGCTCCAGTAATCAAATCGTATCGGTTTAAATGTCTACCTTAATCTCTGGTATGCAAGTGGAACTACGATTGCAAATACAGGTCTACCTGAGCCCACAAATAAAGGAACAGCTAGCTGAGAGCTTTGTTCAATGATAATGACTTTCTCCTCTCTTGATGGTGCAACCAGAGCTCTTAAGATGTTAAGAGCTGACCAAGTCATTCCATTTTTGATGGGAGAAAAAAAATTTAAAAATGTACAATGAGCTTTATATGTAAAAAAAAAACAAAAAAACCCCAAAAAATAAAATAAATGCATGATTTGCTTTACCATAATGATCGTGTTCATGGTCCTTGTCTGCTCCATGCATTTATAGAACAAGTAAATCGTAATAAAAGGAGAGCAGATGAGAGCAAAAGTTGTTTTATTAAAACCATGCACATCCCATGTGTTAGTGCAAATATTTAACTCTTGTTGCTTTCTGTACTCTTTACAAAATAGAATTTAAACAGTTATCTATTAAGAAAAGTCATTCTGAACCTCAAAACAATATTTGCAAGCAAAATAATTTACAGGTAGAACGATGTGTACCACTGGCTTGTTGACGAAAATGGACGGTAAGAGTTTTTCTTTGTTTTTGACCTAGATCTTCAATTTCATTGAGATCAATATCACGGTAGGGTTGGCTGGTAATGGGTGTAGTCCTACAAGCTACAAACACCCGAATAACCCAAAAAAGATCAACTGTGTTCAAGCATTAGTTTGAAAACTAACAGAGATCACTTCTCTAATGGTTTACAAACGGACACGGTGTACTACAGTATGCGGCCGGGTGCATCAGCCTGATAAATTTGACTTTGCATTAAACAATATTGCTTTTATATCAAACATTGCTAGCGAACAAACGTGCAGTAGTGTGAATGACAAAACATCGTAAAAATCTGACCAAACGGGGTGAAAAAAACTAATTTGGTGAAGACTAAAAAAAAAAACTGATGGCAAAACAATATTTTAAAGAAAGTGTTAAATTGTGTGCATTCCTCAAACAAAAAGTGTGATCTCAAACAAATGACTGAAGGCATGTTAATCCTTTGAAAACCAACTGCAGCAGAACATTAGATGTGATCAGTGTCACTGATATTCAACTTTATTTTTGTGAATATTATGTATATTTACACACATACATTCGTACATACATATTTACAGACAAAATCACTAGGTGGAGTCTCCCTAGCTTGCTTTCTAGCATTGCAGTCAATGTGTGTGAAGGAAGAGATTTCAAAGTCTGATGTTAATATTAAAAAAAGAAAGAAAGAAAGAAAAAGTCCTCCAACTGAGAAAACGTGCTCGAGGACATGCTCTGTTGCTTTTAGGAACTTGGAAAGTTAACCTGTGCTACACCATGCTTTGCATTTGTGTCTTTATCCTTTTCTGAGGGCTGTAAAAAAATAAATTGAAATTTATTGACAATGTGGAACAAGGTTAAGCTTGTTTGCTCCATGACCGAGAGTTTATTTACAGCGCAGAAGACAAAATGTGAACCAACACCACACAGATCATTGGCTGTTCCTCTCCAAAACATACATAGCTCAACTCTGTCCACTCATTCCAGTCCGAAAGCAATTTTAAATAGTTCACTTCCCATTTTACCCATCTTAGTCCCTCGGTTTCACTATAGGAAATTCACCAAACATTTCTGTGCTTCAGTTGAAGTAGACCTTTGACAATAAACAACTCACAATTTTGCACATTTTTTTCGCAAAGCTTTTACATCCTATTCATTTAATTCAAAGAAGAACTAGTACTCCATAATACAGATAAGGCAGCAAAACCCCAGAGCTTTGTTCAGGAGGTACTGCAGAAGCAGTTTGTGTACAGTAATCAAGCTACTGCAGCCCTATTGGTTGGGAATTTGTTCAATGACGAGCCTAAATATTTAAAATATTCAAGTGCCCAACTGGTCGGTGTAAAAGCTACAATATACCCAAGTCAACGCGTCATACCGTCGCAGAGTCCTACAGCTCAAGGAATTTGAATTTCCATGTTAAGTAGTGTAGTGTCTTTGACATTAACATTTGCATTTAAAGTACACAATACAAAGAAAACGACGAAAGCGTACAATGACATTACTGTGCTGGTCGTTGGTTGGAACACGGTGGCTGGAACACACAATTACAGCACAGAGGACTGAACGATTTAGAGACATTTTCTTTTGATTGAATGAAGCGCCACGTTAGTGGAGCATGAGTGGCACTTCACTGAAGACAAAAATGTGTCTGTGAGTGTTTACACGCATCTAGTAGTAGTTAAATTAGGCACTCCCCTTTTTGTGCCCCATCTTTTAAGATTATAATTTGGCTTTCCAACTATTCGGAATACCACATTAACATCTAACATGGCAAACCACAAAAAACATGAACTAACTCGCCAACAAAACGTTTGGTACCCATCTGAAAGGAGAGGGGGGGGAAAAATAAGCCTAGTTTAGGCCACTTTGATAATCAAAATTCCCATCTAACAGAAAAAAAAACTGATCTTTACCTCATCTATAATAGAAGTTACACCCTTTATTTCCCCTTTTTTTCTCTATAATATGTACATTTGCAATTTATACAGTCACGGCGGAGACCCTGGGGCTCTGTTTGGAGGTAACGTGTCCGGAGTAGGCCTGACCTCAGGATTAAAACTGACACTGGGTCTAGAGGGCGGACTGCGCCATGGTCCGGGACACTGGCTGCAGTGGTAGGAAGGGGTGTTGTGATTGGCTTTTTATCTCAGGAGGAGCTCTTGGCCAAGCTGGGATACAGCACCACTGCCGTCACGGCAACCATCACAGCGACTGCTGGCATCCAGGGCATCCAGCCACTCTGAAAAGGGGAGGTACAGATAAACAGCACTAGAGTTAGCAAAGACCTTTCAGATACCAGCGCCACAGCAAGCAGCTCAATGGCACTGGAACAGTGGCTGAGACTAAAGACAGAGAGAGAAAGAGGAGAAAAATAGGACGGGAGAGTGAAGAGAAGAAAAAAAAAAAAGTATAGAACCAAATAAAGAATAAATAAATAACTCAAAGTGAAAGAACAAAAAAGGCAGAGACTTAGAGACATTTACATCCGAAGAGAGAGAGTGAAAGAGAGACAGAGTGAAAGAGAGACAGAGTGAAAGGGGTGAGAGAGAGAGAAGCTATTTATGCTTAAAGTACCATTTACCTTATGGAACTTGGTAGTTGGAAAATTGAAATCAAACACTGCCTTCTTTCTTCAAACTCAAATAAGGTAAAAACAAATGAAAGAAAAGCAGTGTTCGATTTGAATTACAGCCAAAAAACAGCAAAGCAAATGTATGATGTAAAAAGCAAAAACATGAAAAGAAATAGATGAAGAAAAACAAAAAATCCAAAATCCCTATTGCAGAGATTTACTTACACAGTAGTGGTCCAAGCAAGACAAGACAAGTAATGGATGACTGATTAGTAGGTGGTTTTGTGTGGACGAGGAAAATGTTAGATTTCCCCAAGTGTTGCTAAGCACCAAAAAGGGATTTTGGGCAAAGCGTGAGCAGAAATGATTTTTTTTTTTTTTGGCCATGCATTTTTGATAACAAGATGGTTAACAGTACAGAGGGGAAAAATAGAAGACACACAGACACGGACTTGACAGGAGCGCTGTGTACCTTTCTACCACAATTGGCCGAAGCACCAATACAGCAAAGCCAGGATAAGGCCGATGAAAATGGCTTGGACAGGCTGCAATATGGATGGCTAGAGGAGGGAAGGGATATTACAATAATCAACTTTTAAACTAATCAACAGAAATCGGATCTGAAGGGGCGACTTGTAACGGCTAACACAAAAAAATAAACAGGGACTCAAATGGAACAGGAAAAAAAACGAGGGAGTATTGGTAAATTAAGACAAACATAAAAATAATCATTGAATGCCTGACAGCCACAGATACATTTTAACATCTACAAGCAGGACATAAACAAGGACAGTGGAAAGGAGTTAATAGACCATGTTAAACAAAATTTTCTGAACTTATGAAAACAGCCTGTAACTGGCGTTAAAAGGGTCGTCCATCACTTTAACCAATCAGAGGATCCAGCATGGGAGCCATAACTAACAAGTTCGGTTCAAAGCCCAAATGTTGACAAAGACATTTGCTGTGGAGCACAGAAATAATAGAGTCAATAGAAAAAGATATTCATTCTTTCCCTTAAATTGTTTTCAAAATGCCTATATCTCATCTGCTGTTAGATCTCAAGAAAATTTTGGAATCAAGATGATGAATCGGACTCATATGGTCATGATGCAGAACAGACTAGATATTAAAAAGTGATGGAAAGCCCTTTAAAATTCCAGTTTAAGGATGTTGTGTGGCCTCCTTGATCAATCAGCAGTAGGAGTGAACAGCTGCGAGTACAGCTAGTGACGTGAGACAACTGTTTAACAGTGTAAGCAGTGATCACTAGCTTTGCAAGCCTTGATGGGGAACAAAATACCTAGAATTCTTAATGAAGAAAAAAAAAAGTGTGGTCAAAAAAAAAAAAAAAAGCTGAACTCCAGAAAGTTCCAGAGGTCTTTGGTAAGCAACTCAAGACACCTTCAAAAGAAATTAAGAGCAAAATTAAATAAATGTTGACCCACACCTCTCGTAATGCCTAATTAAATATTTAGGATTTTCCCACAAGGCATAAAACCGGTTTCCAATATAAGGCCTGAGCGCTATATTTCCCTGTGCCGTGCAAAAGTAGGCAGCAGGACGTCAACTTTGCGCTGACTGGGGTGGTGAAAGAATCTCCAGAGACAGCATCTAATTATCTGAGCTTCGACAAATTGCTTCACATCCTGTGAAAATCACTATAGTGCTGAAATGTGTTGAGTAAAACAAGTATACGCTCACTGCCGCTTTTATTAGAAAACCCTTTCCTGTTACTTCCAATTGCTACCCACTTTAAAGTCCAACACACAGGACATTTACAGTCATTTAGAGACTGCAGCCAATCTGTTGCTGCACAGCCTGTCGGTCATCCCTCCACCCCTTCATGACTGGTCACTTTCTGACCACAAGGATGCTGCTGACCAGGTATCATTTGCGTAGTGGGTTTTTCTGCAGTGACACTGTATAGCAGTCGCATATAAATGCGTGTGCACTGCTGGTATGAATGTGGCACTAAGGAGCTCCTGGGATTTTAAAATTTGCCAGGTGAGAGCAGCCCACCACACAAAAATATCCAACCATGAACATCTATGTGGTCCAAAACAGACCATTGATAAAATGATGGGGAGGAAAAAAGACATGCCTCAAAAGGGTGGAGGTACCAGGGAGGGGTTTAATAAAAGTGGCTAATGAGTGCATGGAGGAAATAGTGCTTAAAACTTACATTAAATATATAAAAATCAGCCTTCATGTATTGGCTCAAAAATGCTATAGTAACCTTACAAAGCTACCTGAAGAGTCCCAGCTGATCTTTATGCATACAAGTCTGTTACACCATCAAAAATGTCTCAAAAAGGTCACGAAAGTAAATTGGATTTGCCGTGTTACGCCCTGAAATAAAAACACATACATTCCTGGCCCGAACAAAATTTTATGTGGCAGCAGCTATCAGCACTTACATTCTTGCCCTTCTCCTGCAGCAGCTTCAGGTTGACCTTGCACTGTTCCAGCTCGTCGTTGATGGAGCGCTTCTCCTGCTCAGTCCGTTCATACCTCTGCCTCAGGTCTGACAGCTGAACCTGAGTGTCCTCATACTAGGGAGAGAGAGAATCAGAGTGAGAGAGATGATAAAAGTGGAACAGCATTGTTCTGCTGCCTCTTCGTACAATTTTCTCTGTAGCAACATGTATGTCCCTAAATAAAAATAAAGTTTCAGGAGATGAAGCACCTCTTTCTGTAGGTTCTTGGTGCGGTTCTCAGCCTGGGTCAGCTGCACCTTCAGCTTGCTGGCGTCCTGCTGGTGCTGGTCCTGCATGGAGCCCAGCTTGCTCTCCAGGTCGCCCTGCGACTTTTCCAGAGCATTCAGGCTGCAGCTCAGCGTGGCACTCTGCTCTCTGGAGCTGCAAAACAATCACAATCAGTTACAATATTCTACAGCAGTGATCAGCAGGTGGGCATTTTAGTGACATATGCTGTGGAATATGGACAAAATAATGTATTATTTATCCATTTTATTATATAGTCATGCATGAAAACAGCACAGCACAGCACATAGTGTGAGCAGCGTGAAATTCTCTGAATTTAACCCCATCACCAACAAGGAGAGCCTGGGGAGCTGTGTGTGGGGACGGCATTTTGCTCAACAGGACACTCGAAGTTGGGATTCAAACCCCAACTTTATGATTACAGGGCCATCGCCCTGATCACTGGGCCATCCAGGTGCCCAATAATTAATCATATTTTCATTAAAAATACATATTAGCCTAATAATAAAGTATTCTACTAAAGCTGATATCTAAAGTTTAGCAATACCTAACAGAGCTTAACTGAAAGAACTGGTCCAAGATCAGCATGAGAGGACAAACTTGATCTAAGCATGATGCTCTGAACTGCAACCTATCCAAACAACTCGATACCTCTCTACCCATTACACTCGAAAAGGGCTATTCTAGTAGGGATTGCAGAGTGGCCGGGTCAGACAAACAAGGCTGCTTCAGAGCAGGACAGTGGGGCTTTGTGTGTATAATGGGCAGGGCAAGCCAGAGTGGCACTGAGATTGCCATTACCTGTGTCAGATTCTAGTGCAGGGGCAGCTCAGGAACTAAAGTACCCGGACAATAAAGCTTTAGATAACGAACAACAGGGCTGGAAGAGCACAGCTGATCAAACAAACTTCAAAAAATGCTAAGTAACAAAGGCTGGAACATAGCTAAGGTAGAAGACAGCAGTCTTGTTTGAGATGCTTCTGAGAAACTGCAATAACTAATCAGCTAAATCATTTTCACAGAATATAGTGAACTACTATATTGTGTTCAATCCATAATACTTGAATTAAGATAGTTAATGTACAAGAACACACAGTAGCAAAGCAATTAGCCAGGTATGGAGGTGGTGTTGCTGCAGCAGCAGGAGCCATAAATGCTTAATGGATACCGTCAGCAAAACAGGAGAAAGTGGGCCGTCTAACCTTACTCAGGGGAACAAAACACATTTTGCTGCAAGAAATAAGTGGGTAATTGGCTTTAGAGAAAGCCAGCCTTTCATTCAATCATTTTACCCACCAAATCCAACTATATTTTCTTGATTCCGAATGTGATAAAATAACCAAAATGCACCTGGAAACCAATAGTTGTTGGTCTGCAAGGGTTGCTTGGCTGATTTTGCAGACTGACCTGTCCAGCTCCACCTCAAGTCTCTGCAGTTTCTCCAGCAGGGCAACTTTCTCTGAGCGCAGAGATTCACACTCTTTCTGTAGACTCGAACACTCAGTCTGCAGGTTCTCAAGTTCACCTGCAAAGAGTGAAAAAAAAGTTACACTTTACTATAATTCAAGTGGGCATTGAAGATTTATTTACATTTAAAAACCAAATGCGTATTTCATTGTCATTAATGTAACTGAATCTGCAATACCAAAGTTTCATACATCCAGGACCAATCAATTAGGAACTACCAGCTCTAGATTACGCCGCAGCTGAATACAGCCATCATTCTGCTCAACCATGAATTACCATGAATTTAAAGCACCCTCATCAACTCAGACATAATGTAAAATCTTCTCAAGCCAGCAGCAGTTTTACAGTGACCTCAAGATCCAACATTACTTAACAGCTGGAATTGTAATAATAACCCTCAAAACCCTGAAAACATTTGCATCACAAAACCTTTCCAGCTCCACTGTGAATAAAATAATTGTGGTTCCACATTTTGAGCAGATGTTTTGTGAACATGAGACATTCAAAATTACACCTATAACTAGCCTGGCCCCTTATAGAGCACATCACAGTAAACAGTGTGAAATTCTCTCTCTGCATTTAACCCATTCACCAAGTGAAGCAGTGGGCATCCAGCAACAATGGGCGCACAGGGAGCAGTGTGTGGGGATGGTACCTTGCTCAAGGGTACTTCAGTAGGGCCATTAGCAGTCCTGGGATTCAAACCAACAACCTTATATTCACTGGGGCTATCCACTAGGCCACCAACTGCCCCCAAAAATGATCAAGCTTAAGCACTCCTATACAGGGCTATAGCATAGTAACTGTCCCCATGTTCAAATGATAACAACCCGGCTGGGTTATTAGAAAACAGGCAGGGTTAGAAGGAAGAATAAAACTTATTCCGTGACACAGGAGGACACATTAAAACATGCTATGAGAAGCAGACCCCCTCAAAGCAGCCAAATCGATACCAGGTGTGAGTGCACTGTCAGCCCATGTTGCGTAACCAGATGGATGTCTTGGGAAACGAGGCCTAATACTGGGCCAGTGATACAAATTTATGTCTCACTGTGCTCCCATGTTTGACCCAGACTATTCTCTCGAGCTCAGAGATCTGTATTTTGTTAAGCCCAAAGTGTAAATAATTGTGGTTTTCCTGTTGACTATTTGCATTATAGATGTAGCACAGAGATCATGCAGGAGTCTGCATAAAACGGACGCTCTCTTTTTGGGCACTATACAACTTGTAAACCCTAACAGCACAAAAAAGAAACAAAATCACTGGTAATTGCATGGTTGTAGGCCACATCTGAATACAATTTTGAAAGTGACTATATGCATCAATTAAGAAGACACTAACTGAAAGTGTGGATGAATAGCTTCACAGTAATCTACAGGAGACAAATACTTGCTTATTTTAAATGTTTACGAGTTGCAGACATTCATCAGAACATTTTACATCAGAGAAATGTAAATTTGGGACAAATCGAATTCTGTGGTTAGATCCAAATCATACAAAAGTATGACATAATAGTACACAAACATTACAACCATTCTTCTTATCTTGCTAAATAAGACCTGGATATATATTCAGACAAAATTAACTGCTTCTGTGAAGATGCAAATCACTAGTGATCACATTTTTTTCTGGTGCATTTCTACTGTTACTGTCAATGCTCGTCACTCCATTGTGTGCCTGTGAGAGTGTGTGTGTGTCTACAGTGTTCTTATAATTACTTATGTATCCACTGTATACACAAACACACTTATTGTACATCCACACAACCTGCATACAACATGTGCATATGTATATATTTTACAATACACGCATCCATATTTTATATTTCTAAACTGTACAGTATTTATATTGTACTGTGGGTGTAATATTTTATTCAATTTATTTTTTCTGCTCTTGCCTCTGTACTGTCCACTTTCTTCCCACATGTGGGACTAATAAAGGTTTATCTCATCACATCACATGTGTGCGCAACTTGAACTGTACCACTAACCTGATCTCTCAAAGTCAATGGGGGGGGGAATCACAGTAAATGAAAAAGATCAGAACCTTGTAGCTGAATTGCTCTCTCCTGGTGCTGGCTCTGCAGCTTGAAGCTAGCCTGCAGGGTGCTGATCTCCAGTTCATAATCTGCTGCCGCCTTTCTCCACTTGTCCAGTTCGGCCGTGACGGTGCTCAGATCTCCCTGCAGGGTGGCGATCTCCCGCTCCCTCTCAACAGTGGCAGCCTCCATGGCGTGGCGGAGGACGAGCACTTCCTCCTGGGCGCTGTACAGCTCTTCCCGTGTGGTAGAGATGGTGTTCTCTCTCTGCTCACGCAGCGCCTCCATATCTGACTGCAGCTTGGCAAGCTGGCCTGGAGGACACAGAAACATAGAGACACATACGACATAGAGACAACTTTCAAAAAGATGACAAGACTCTTCAAACAAATCACCTTGCTAATTAATATAATGAAAATATGCCACGTTATTTATTAGTCTCTCAGAGATCTAGGTGTATACAATATTGTGCAAAAGTCCTAGGCACCTGCAAATTTACTTTACAACTGTTTAGAGTAGCAGTGAGCGCCCTCCCACATTAATTTAACTAAATAAAACTAAAGACTAATTGTAAAACATAATACAGTACTTACAGTACATTTTAAGCACAGTATACCAATGTGTTCCTTGTGGAACCAATGTGCTACTTATAGTTTCCATCAGAAACCTGGTTTGACTCAATCAAATGGTTCAATTAAATCAGGAGCTGCTGCTGGAGTTTCACAAACCAAACAATAGCTGGAGGAACCGAGGAGGAATCTGGAACAGATTCCTACTTTTTTACTGCTTTCTTGTTTGATTGCATTTATTCTAACTTGACTAGCAGAACGACAATTTCACATGCTACTTAAAAATGCCCTTAAACAATTCACCTGAGACTTTTACACTGCTCTCCATAGACCTTAATAAAACCCTGACAAATGCATCAGACATGGCAGTCTGCTTTAGCTAGATGTCTCTCTAAACTACTTAAAGGTAATTTAACTCAATTTTAGTGAGTTTTCTACAAGACAGTCTAAACATCACTCACTCTGTAGGTACTGGATCTGCTTGGCGGATTCCTCCGTCTGCTGCCTGTTAGTTCTCCTCTCCTCCTCAAGTAGAGCTGAGGAAAATGGTGAATAAAGAAAAACATGTAACACAAACACTATTTTTCACAGCAGCAAATTACAATAGTACTGGATTACTTAAGCAAAAAATAAAATAGCCAGTTGTGCTCCAACAGAGTTAGACCCAGAGAGCTTAGTTTATTAGTATAAAATACATACAGAAGTAGATTTTACTCTTTATGCAGGCTATGCTCATTTTAAAATAAATTGGTTCATATAAAAATGTGTCAGAACCTACGTTAAGTCTGTTTGTGATTACTTAACTTGGCCTTGGGGCTGCATAAATTTAATTTTTCATTACACAATACTGTTTAAGCAGTCCTCTTAAAAGCATTTATACACATAAAACAGGGGTTCGCCAGAGGATTATGTACCTTGTAGCTCAAGACATTTCTGCTTGCCGGTGTTGGCGAGCTCCTGGGCCTCCAGCAGCTCTCTGTGTAAGTGATGAATGACCTGCTCTGTGTCTCCAGGCTCCAGGTTGGCCCTCTGCAGTTCATCTACATGCAAACACAGCAGATTTTACAATCAGAGAAATAATAATTGATCAAATAAAATAAAAATAATAAAATGATCAATTAAAATAAACACACATTATATATACATTTACACACACTATACCAACAACCACATTCTATACAGACTTGAAGGGGAATTCCAAGTCGAGTAACCTGCATTTCTTTTAATACATAATGCTGGCAGTGGTAAAATAGTACACTAACTCATATTAAACAGGATTTTCAAAACACCAAGTTTGACTGAAGCACACCTCTGAGCACAGAACAAGCACTGCGGTCAAAACAATCCAAACAAAACTGCAGACAAAAATCACAAATTGCTCCATATTCTTTCCATCGAGAATATCAGTTTCTAAATGTCAGTTTCCAAGTGCATGGAACAAGATCACATATCTATTTCTTACTCATTATGGTCGTGATCCTGAAAGATAAATCGTTGTTTTTCTCAGAAGCAGTAAGTTAGAACTGACTTTGCCTGTATGGAACAATGGTAATCAGTCATGCACAAGTGAGGTAATTATGAAGTCTTTTCCAAACTTTTCCATCACAATACAACAGAATAGGAAACTTGAAGCTCTTTCTGCATTCAAGGGCGCAGTTCTCATCCAAGGATGAGGTGCATGGCAGCCATGTGGAGAACATGGTGCATCTTGTGGAGAACATCACTGGTAGCAGGCCAAAGCCACTTGCAGACAGTTCGGTGGAAGCCTTTCAGCTGAGGTGCCAAGCCCTTCTTTCTGTTTTTCTGCTTTTTTCTAGATACAGAGGCCCTTCGTTGTGGCCCCTCGTGTGGTCTAGAAATTACAGGCTTTGCGGAAACCTCGACTCCATCCATAAACCAATGAACATCACTTGTCTGAACTTAGCACAGATGTTGGCGATGAGGTCATCTGTTAATTTTAGCAAAAGAGATTTAGCTTTCGCATCAAATGGTTGCCAAACGAGGTGTTTACTAAGGCTGGTGGTGTATTCAAGCTGAGAGCTGAGGTAACAAACACTCTTTTGTCCAACTTAAAAGTCTCTGATGTGCTGCCATGAACCTAATGAGAAAGGAAGTCATGATACATAAGCTACATGAGTCACTATTAGCCTTCCCTAATTACATAGGACATTGTTAAGGCTAGAGCATAGTAAGCGGAGTCTAAATGCCATTATGTCATAATGACTCATCTCTTGCAGGTTATAAAGCTTCTTTGTGATTTCTGAAGACAGAAAAGAAACTATTTATACTGATATAAAATAGCTGGAGATCAAACATCCTGCATTTATGAAATAATTAAAACGTGAAAATCTTAATAGCACAACCTCACCTTAATATCAGTTTATATAAAAAATACCTAAAGCTTTACTTTGAGGTGTTTCAAAGCAAGCAAACAGAGCATTAAACTTGAAGAACCATTAAACAAAAAGTTGCCCTTACAGTTGTTCAATAGCACCCTCTAGAGATGGTTTGGGAAGTATTTAAGATTAAATACTGTCATAAGTGATAATCATTTACACAAGGCTACTAAATGTTTCTAGTCTTGATGTAAAGGTAGAACTCTTTAGAATTATTTAGATGTTCTTAAGGGAAGAAATAGCACTACTCTTTCAGAAAAATAGTTCTTAAAACCAGTGGTTCTCCAACCAGTCCTCAGGGACTCCCCAGATGGTTCACATTTTTGCTCAAGTTAACTTACAACATGTCTGGGGGGTTCCCTGAGGACCTGTTTGAGAACCACTTTTTTCTTCTTTAGAGAGCCATCCACTGAAAGCCTTCTTCAGAAACAAAGTATTTCTGGTTCAAATAACTATCTGGAACCCCTATTTTAAGAGTGCAAGTGGCCTTTACTCAACAAGCACAATAACTGGCCAGAAAAACATTGTTAACTTTCAGCAGACATGCACTGAAATTTGTTGGACAATAAATCACGTGACGTTTACAGCGGATGTGTCCACTGTCTTTGCATGATCTCTTTCACAGCTGGCCAACAGGCAGCAGGAGATGCTCTTGGTAAGAATAAGGTCAGAATAAAGCCACCCACATTTCAGCTTTATACTGGGCTAAAAACAACCGTAATGTCACAAAGGAAATGTCAACCAACGAGAGGAAGAATTTCACTCATACACCAACATTGTGAAGCCAATTGGCCAAAGCATTCGCATAAAATCCCTTACCTTGGCTCAAAGTTTTTTTTAAAAATCCTATTCACTAGGCCACTAAAGGGCTGCAGCATGGGTCAGCAGAAAGAGAAAAGCAAAAAATGCGGCTAGCATTCCCTAGCCCCTCCGAAGCGATTCCCTTAACAATGTAACATTCGTTGTAATGAACTGTGAAATGAATGAGATTTTATGTAATGTGCTCAACATCAATCCACATGTAAAGGCAATAAGCTCCAGAACCACAAGCCAAGCAGAAGGGAGTTGTGGGACACATGGTCATGACATGATTCTTTAAAATTTTTATTCAAGTAAACGCCTTTTGCCATTTTCCATGGCAAAAGATCAGTTCCATCAGATTTATAATAAGGTTCCTCATCTCAGTGCCTTTTGAAGCAACATATGATTGTATGCTCTCTAAATCAAGTCCCCGGAGTATTTCTTTATTAGGTCAAAAGCTTGCTGTTTTGTAATATAGACTGTCCACAATAGCACACTGGGTAAATATAAGTTAGAGATAGTACCAGTTTTTATTATTTTCTACATGGTAAACCAATATTGAAAACTAAGAAAATGAAGGAAACACATGGAATTATGCAGTAAACAAAAAAAAAAAAAGAGTTAAACTAACCACAATAATGGTAATTATGGACAGTTTCTTTTTATATAGTTAAGTAGTTCTTATCATAATGTGGATTAGAACCGTAGTTGAATAAGATCACTAACTGTGTACCAACCCGACCATCACAACTGATGATTCCAAACACATTACGAAGGCAAAAAATTCCACTAATTCCACGTGAAGTTCTTCGTCAAATTCCAGGTGACGAAGAACACCTGTTAATTAAATACCAAGAGTGTGCATCAGAGCAATAAGTGATCCTTCAATATTAATCAATGCACAATGTAGCCAATAATAAAAACGAATGACAGTTTCCTTTGTTATTATATGACAGGCAGTGAATGTGTTATGAACAATCTGCAAACACTGTATAAGTCATGTAGCTGGATATGTTTTCTTTTTTGTAGCTGAGGAGAATCTATTTAAAGCACAGTTGATTAAAAAACACATAGGGCTACATTGGTATTAATGGTATATGATGCAGACAATACTGGTCTAAGCACACATCACTTACAACATAAGCAATCATGCTTGTTACAAAACTGGCCACATCAGTGATGCTCTACCTGCCACTGTGTTCAATGCAGTTACTTTCTTTTCCAAGTTTAGTAACACAATAAGGCTCTGAAATGCCATGACCTCTCCCAAAGCATTAGGCAATGTCAGCACATCTTATCAGGGCTTTCCCTAAAGGACATGAGCTCTCTGTGAACAGCTGAGAACCAACTTCACTGAAGTGAGATGACCAGAAGGTGGGGACCCTAACATTCAAAAACCCTTTACATGACCAGTCTTTCAGATTTTAGGTCAAAAAGAAGAAGAAAAAAAGTTACTGGCCGTAATTACTGTCAGAAGGAGCAAGATCATAAAATACCAAGACAGTACGACGCGCGATCACAAAAAGTCTGGCTAGTCTTAAGGCAAGGTACAACAGGTGGACTCATGACTCAGCATGACTGGCCCCAGGACAGAGTAACATGATGAAGCTCTCTGAAGCAAAGAAACAGTTCAAAAGTTTACCATCATCATATCATATACGAATTTAGTATGCAAGTATAAACAGTATTCAAATTAGAGCCCGACCGATATATCGGCAGGCCGATATTAGTCATTTTCCAAACTATTGGTATCGGCATTTATAATGGCCGATAAATGAATATTTCAAAAATAAAA
>JBBPDB010000134.1:5800119-5821152 GCA_037974465.1 Brachypetersius altus
ATATAGGCCGATATATCGGAATATAGGAATTTAAAACCAACAAATATTCGGTATCGGCCTTCAAAATCCTTTATCAGTTGGGCTCTAATTCAAATCTATATATATGCCACCCAGATTTGTAAAACACTACTAATCTGTTATAATAAACATTTCCTCTAATGCTGATAATACCTGTATGACCTATAGAATTACACAAGACCAGCATATTAAAACCATTCAATACACTTGTCTCATTTTTATACTATTAAAAACCTCCAAACTTCTGAATGCTTGAATATTACACAGGGAGAAGATGAATGAGACAACCTTTCAGGCACTTCAAAAGAAGATGGAAAACTGTAGCCTTTAAAAAGGAAGCCTGGTCATCCTGGAGCAATGTCAAAACTCCAGGCTCTACAGACAGGCCTGCCTCCACTCAAAAGGTTGTGACGCAGCCCGGCTGCACTATATTCTAGAATGATCCATCCAGGGAGTCAAGCTTTGGGAGCTTAGGTGGGTGAAGGTAGCTCCCACTGAGCAGTTGAGAGATGGGCTGAGGCGTAGGTGAGGGTCCATGATCCACAAAAGCCCACACAAACACTGACCAGAGATTAACACCCTCTCAAACACATCACTACCCTCTCACAGTAGTTTCACCACCTGCTCACAAGTTTCCATACCCCGTTTACAGTATAAGCACCCTCAACATAAAACCCATGCTTTATTACAGTAATTCATAGGCTGCCTCATGCAGAAATATGTCTAGGTGAAGTAGGGGCAGATGATATGACCACTGCAGTTACTGTGATAAATACTATCGCATTATGATTTTCTAAACAGGTCATTTTTATCGTCAGTACTTATAGACCACTACTAATCAACTGCATATATCATAAGAGAAAAACTGTGTTTGACTATTGAGAACCTGTGTAACGGCATAAACCATATATAAAAGCCTTTTTATGTAACGATCCTCTCATATTTATGATTTTTTAAAAAAAAGATTCTCATATCCAGAAAATTTTGTGGGGAAAAAATGAACCAATATATAAATATATATTTTAAAATTAAAAAATAAAGAATCCGCTACATCATTTTGAGCTATTTCAAATTAGTCACCTATATTGTATTCTGTGAAAATGCTGTAAGGGATTTATGCTACGTTGTATGGGTTTATTTAATAAAAGTCAAAAGAACTCACTTTTATATAAATGGGAAATATCAATAGAAATTCAACCTGTACAGTTTTAATACAGTCTGTGTAACGGTCAATAAAATTAAATAACAAAAACAAATGAATAAATCTACCAGGGGTTTTTTTTAGCTGATGAACATTACATGACATTTCACACAGACATCCCACTCCCTCCCCAGAACTTTCCTTCCCAATTACACTCTAATTGGTTTACATTCCGGTGGTGCCCCAAGCCTGTGCTCCAGTGAAGCGAAAAGTGGGACAGCCTAAACTGGAGAGCTCCAGTCTGCTCACACCTGTTCAACTCAAACAGAGAACACAGAGAGTTCCTCTGCATCAGTGTTATCAAAACCTTATATAGCCTCAACAAGCAATGCCACACCCTTTGGAGCCTAACAGCTATGTGGCATGCCAGTCCACTGAGCCCAAACTGGCATTGATAGCTAGTCAAAAGATTATGACTAATTTACCA
The DNA here is from genome assembly GCA_037974465.1 of Brachypetersius altus. NCBI lineage: Eukaryota > Metazoa > Chordata > Actinopteri > Characiformes > Alestidae > Brachypetersius > Brachypetersius altus. Next base: position 5,801,766 of record JBBPDB010000134.1, read on the forward strand.
GGAAGGGTAACACACTCAACTCTCACCAATTTACAAACAGCAGTTTACAAAGTCTACACAAAATAAAACAACAAAGTACCTTTAAGCAGAGTAACCCTGTTCTGAGGCTCGTTCAGCTCCTGCTCGTCCATTTGTCCGTCTAAAACAGAACCAAAAGGGAGAATTATAGAAAATGCAGTGCATGGACAGAACAAATGTAATCAATTAAAGATGAAAATGTAAGAAATAAATAACGACCATAAACCACTTTCATGAGAGAAAAGTGGTGATTCCAACAATATTAAAAGTTTAATGTCTCCCAAAAAAAACCATCAAATATAAAGTACAGAGCTAACACACAAACATGGTTCAGTCCGTAATAAAACACAAATGCTAAAGGAAAAAGTACCTGAAGTGTCGTCACTGCTCTTGTCCTTGCTAGGGCTGAGCGTATCTGACATATCAGACTCTTTAGCATCTATTTGATTTTCTGTGGGGAGATTGGAACATACCACTTTAGATGGAGAGAGGGGGGGACAAGCCAACAAGTTTCAAATGTTCAAAGCAACAAAGTTACATGGAGGTCTTCAGATTCTTCTTGGTTATGATTTTAAAGTAAAATTTTGTTTCTCAAACATGGACAACAAGCATTTACACTAATAATTAACAGTTATAATAAACACCTCCAGTGGTTGACCCTTCTGACTCCTATCAACTATTTACCACACATGGTCATATATCCATCCAGAGCTTTCAGGGGATACAGTTGCATTCTAAAATAGTTTGAGCTTTTGTTCAGGGATCGAGGCTGCTCCCCAGTTGGCCATGACTTAAAAAAGGTCATTTGTAAAATGGACAATAGTGAGTGTGCTGGCTGGGGTGGTGACAGAGGGGGCCTGGGTAGCTTTAAACCAAACGCAGAAAAGGCTTTTTGTTGACCTCTTACCATGTACCACATGTCAGATTTCACTGATGGCTGTGTTAAGTTTATCAAAGAAGCAAAAATGAACATAGAGGTTGGAGTTTTTTTCATAACAAATGACCAAACCCAAAATAGACACATGCAATCAATAAGTGCCCCCAAGTGTGCTCCAAAATGTAATGGCCTGTTACATCATAACACTAATGAAACCAGTACATTACACATCGACAGAACATGGAGTGCTCCGCTTTCATAGCAACTGGTTCACCAGTGCATGGTGACTGGGCTATAACAGTGCTAAGTGGACCACCAGACAATTATGTTGTATTGTTGAGTCACTATTAAGCAACTAAAGTTACTCTTCTCCACAATCTGTTTAATCTCAGGTTTTAAAGCCTCAAAAGATGGGACTAACATGGGTTGCTCACCACAGTAACTGCTGAAAACAGCACAAAAGTGAGGTTTATTTATTATTTACGCTAGGCCGTTTTTAGAAGCATTAATGCACACAACTACAACTAAACCTCAGTGTCAAATGCATGAAAATACAGAAACAAACCTTTTAGTTTGTCTGGACTGGTCAAGCTGTTGTCATCTGTGGTTTGGTTGTTCTGGAGATGTGCATCGATGACATCTGGAAAACAACATGTAATATGCACTGCACTGTTTACATCACACTTGTAAATAAAGATTAATTGAATAAAGCAGGATCTGCACACTGGAAAAGGACTTTCTCAGAGCACAGCATGCATTTAACTGGACCAGCTCATTCTCAACCATTTGAGGTCTGCTTTAATGACAAGAAATCATGCTAAAACTGGTGTTTGATGTACAGTGATATTCAAAGTTATGACAATAGATAAAGATACCCCTATAAAGAACCAACACAAACAATGACTAAATGATTAATGGAACAAAGTCATCTATGCTGTTGAACTAATTTTAATTGGATGGTCATTTCCTAGAGAGTAACAGTGGTGCTGTAAACAGTGGAGTTCAAACTCCACATGTATAATTTGTATTTATAAAAATTGCATAATTGACATATACTGAACCTACTGACCATGATTACCATCTGCACTGAACTGATAATTCAACAGGTTCACAAACAGGACTTTAATATTGCAATTCTTTGCTCAATAGATCAATGAAATACTGTCTAACTGGTTGTGTTATTAGTTTTATTGCAGTCATCATGACTTTGATCGCATTTTACATTAAATGTACATTTAAGATCATTTAAAAGGGTCTGCAAACTTCTGGGCTAACTGGGTATTTGAAATACAATTATGAGACTTTATGAGAACCTATGGGATGCACTGGCTACTATTAAACGTTTATTTAAAGTGTGTGCAAAAGACTTTTCTGAAAATTGATCTTTCTGCTTAATTGAAAATACTTAAACTGAGAAAAGTAATTAAAAACAATGCTGAATTAAACTAAGCATCAGAAGACTAAACTTTCACTGTAATGAGCTCCATGGCCCACTAGAGGGCATGAGGCCACTAGTGAGAGAACAGATTTGGATGCCGCTGCTAAACCCTGTTTTGTTAATTTAAGAAGAGAATTCAGGTAAGAAAAAGTAGAAACATTAAAGAGACATTAACACATCCTCCAGAGGCTAAATAATTATAATTTCCCTTTATACCCAACCCACAAACGACCAAGGATACACTAAAATATAATCAACAGTAAGTTAGCAATACAAGCACAGAAATTACCCAAGTACTAACTAGACAAAAAGTGAGGAAATAAATGTTCCTTACCATCAAAGTTGGACAGCTTGTGAATGGTTGAATCCACAGCTCCTTTAAGCTGCTTCACAGCTATACAGAGAAAGGGGAGACTCAGACTGTGATTGTGTTTATTCCCAAGATGGCTAAACAGATAACTAAACAGACTTCAGTAAGTAATGGCTTTGACTCTTCTATATTCTTCTAAATTAGCAATTTCCAGCAGCTCCATCAATTCAATTATGATATAAAGAGTCATGAAAATATAACTGAGCAGTAGTCATTTGTCATACAAAAACATAGCAAATGATGCATTTAACAAAAATACGCTTGTTGTAAAATGCTCAAACGCCCTGAAGGCATGCAAGTCGGAAGGAGAAACCCCACGAAGGAGGAAAACCAAAGAGTCAGTGGGAAGTGAGATGGTAATAGAAAGCATGCAAGAGTTTGTATGCAGGTCAATTTATTGACCCATCCATGTACAGGACAGAAAAGGATTACAGTGCTGAGGGAGTATGAAAATCTGAGGGACTGCATTATAATTAATAGCCATCACTGGTGAGCAATACCCTTTAATCAAAACTATGGAAATATTGCATGACAATGACCTAAGGCCCTTGTATTTCAACGACTATTTAAATTACATTTAGGTAGGAGTCACAGCATGCGTTATAATGTTTTCAATAACATTGGGGAAAAAAACATTAGTGTTTTAGATGCAAATACCACAGACAATTTCCTTTTTATGAAATTTCTGATACCACTAATATCACAAAAACGCAACTATGGAGAACACAGACAATTCAAAACAAATTTGACAAGCGAAGGACACCTCAAAACCAGCGCATTCCTTTCAATAGCATCTCATTGAAGGCGTACAAACCAACCATCACTTTACAGTAATCAGTCTTGGCTTTTATTTCAGAGACACTGTGACTAATTCCACAGTGCTTGAGCTCAAAAGATTTTATTTAATGTCAATGTAAAGAGATACAAATACACTTGCTACTAATGTTGGTTTTCACCCAGAGCATAAAATTACCCAAAGGCATAAATTTAACTTATACCACGGACTCGTAAAGGAGAAAAAAAACCGAAAAAGTCAATTAGCAATGCAAAGCTAAGACAAAGCCGCAACATTCGCAAACCACGCAGACAACCTACTTAAAGCCTGACAAATTAATCATTGGCTCAACCTTTAAACACACCGCAGACATGGTGAGGAAACAGCAGAGAATGCATGGCTCTCTGAAATACATCATAAACTTGCGCCTTAAGTAAGAACAACTGCTCCCTAGAGAGTCTGTAACCCATTAATAAGACTCATTAGTGCGGCTGTAGAAGGCAGTGGAAAGAATGCTGTGTACTCACGCTGGCACTCAATGAACTGTTGGATTAAAGTGCAGTCCCCTCCACTCTTTAAAAGAAAGTGGTCTAACAAAGAAAGAAAAACCCGCCATTAAATAATAACATACGCGTTCAATGGGCAAAAAAAAAAAAAGTCTCCCCCCACGTGAACTCAAGGGATTTAAGGTGGTGGCTTAAATAAAACAGCCAATTCTAACAGAATATGGACATGAGACGCAATCAGACAAAGATGCAAAAGGCTGGACAAAGACACACAGGAAGCTACAAATGGACCTTTCCCCTCATTCATCAGCACCCGGGTGCAGCCGAGTGAAACGTCCTTTCTTCCTTATTTCTCACAAAGCCATTACATGTTCCACACCTACAATACGACACGCTACAATATGAATGGAACTTAAACCAGGCTGCCAAATACATAATTTTCTGGTCAGACTGAGGATGAAACAACCACACTTTAAGTAAAGTCACTTCAATAGATAATTTGATTTCAAGGTGCCATACAATATTAAATAAAATTAAAAACATCTCAAGTATAACTAGGCTAAAGCAAAAACCCTAATTTGATGCGAAGACTCTGCAACCTGATGTGAAGACTCTGCAACCTCTACATATGGCTACTACCACTAATAAAATATATATACATACTGGGGACTTCTCAAAGAACGCCCTTCCAGTCTGGCTCGGTTTGACTGAACCATAAGATCCTGTGTAGGCCTGTCAATCATTACAGTTTAGATGCAAGTCAATTGCAATAAATGACTGGTTAGCAATTGCTAAGACTATTTTAAAATGTGATTGATACCTCTTGATTGTTTGTTATGATTAACACAAGAGAAGATAAGAAGGAACTTTATTTATCTCGAGGGAAATTCTTTTGTCCTAAACATGCTCAATGCAACAAGAGGAAATAAAGATATATAATAAGAGAACATTTAATATTTTTGTTTATAATATCATCCCATATGATATTAAATGAACAATCAAGGACAATTATTACAACTTTAACATCTGCAGTAAAGTCCAAAGTGGCCAAATTGGCTAAGCTATTTTACGTATTATAGCCAACAGCAAGCCATACAACCATTAAATGATGTACTACACTACTGTGTGGGTGAATACACAAATGTACTATATAATACATGTATAATAAATCAAATAAAGTGAATGTGTTTTAACATGCATGTTAATATCTTAGCTAACATAAAAACACCTTTTTTTTATTTGCTTCAACCCAAATGATGAAAATGCACCAACTTCCCATTCTGATTTATGTTTGTGAAAACAAAGGCCAGTGATATATAACTGCAGTCAGGCGATATGTAATAATTGAGACAGGCCTACTGTTGCACTTCTGTAGCTTTACTAGCTGTACTTCCTTTCAGTCTTTACATTAAACATCACAGCAGTGCAACACTGTAAAACAAATATTCAAACTATTCAATCTAGTTGACTATTTGTTCACTGCCTTCATGTAATTCAATTATGTTCAGGAGCCACTGAGTGAACACGCGCCTTTACCGAACACCATTAATATCGAAAGAAACTCCCTTTTTCCAAATATACACAAACTTCTTGTAAGAAAAAAAAATGCTAATTCAGAGTAAACTGTACTGTACAGGAAAAGTACCCCACCAACAGGCTGACGGTTTGTGGTTTACCACATGCCACATGTAGGCAAATGCAGAAATTACTACAAAACAGCCGAGGGACGACTAAAACCACAAGCCCTTTCTTTTGTAACCATGACTCACTTTTAAACCCTGCAGGATCTTTGCTACTCCCTGTACAGCCCTGAGTAGCATGAATAAACAATTTACCAAAATAAGTAACCTTTTTCTATGCTCATCACCACACTTAAACGTTCCCTGTAGACATCCTGACTTTATCAGGGACACATTGAAACCAAGTTTCCTGCAAGCAAGTTTACTCAAACATGCCTGGATAAAACACATGACTAACTTCAAAACAGAAACAGAGCAGAAACAAACACTGAAGTCAGACAAACAAGGAAAAGAAAAACAGGCAACAGAAGGTAAGCTCTCATGCCAGATTAGTAGGAGAGGTGATGCGAGGTTAGCAAACAACACTAACTGCCATGAACGACCCAAACTCACCTAAACTGTTGTTTTCCTTTATGCTTTTCTCTTGAAGTTGCTCTAACCGGACTGAAAAACGACAATGAGAAGATGTAGAATGACCAAAAAAAAAATTTGAAAAGAAAGAAAGAGGTCTTAACTGAAGAGTCATGCAGTTCGAGCTTCACGCAACTGTATAAGAACTCTCATTAAGGAATTGTGGTCATTCATTCCCAAACTATTAGTACGCGTTCCCAAACTTGCACTTTTTTGTGAAGAATAACGTGCAATTTTTCCTGCTATAAACAAACGTGTGGAAGTGGGATATCCGAAAGGCCCGTTTTAGTAGAAGGGTTTGCATGCGTGAGTTATACCTTGGAGGGCAGTGAGTCTCTCGTTGGTGAAGTCATTGTCCGCCTGCAGTGCCTCAATGCGGGCTTGAAGTGCTTGTTCCTTCTCCTCCATCTCCTCAATTCGGAGCTGCAGCTCTTTCTTCTCATTCTGGCCTTTCTGAGTGAGTTCCTCCTGTCTACCTTCTGCTAGCTGTAAAAAAAAATTAAATAATAATAAATAAAATAAAATCAGAAGCAAGAAAACAATGAAATACTGTGCTGGTTTTCACAGGTCATTACTGTTAATTTCACTGATATAGTTACAAATGAGAGCAAGCATATTCGCAACAAAATTCTCTTTCACGATTGACATTAGCAACCATGGCCCTGTTCACATTTGGCATTGGGTGATCTAATTACAAGCTGACAGCTCCAAGTACATCATTAGAAAGAGACTCCACATGTATATCAAGTAGAGGCAGACAATTCAGGTCCAGAAAATAAAAAAGCCTCTCTAGGATTTTGTTCCAACTACCCGGATTCTCTGATGAGCTCAAACCAGCTACAGAAGCCTTGAGGCAGGTGGAACAAAACCCTTTGGGCAGATTTTTACTTTCTAGACCTGAATTGTCCACCTATGGTCTCAAGTGACCCCTTGTGACCAGATCTCACCTCCCCACTCTATATGCAAATATACATTTCTATTTGCAAAGACCAGATGCATTGTTTGTTTTAACTGGCAGGAGGCACTAATGTATGAAACCAGTAATAATAATTTCATATGTCTGCTTATGCAGAGGATGTCAGTTATACAGAGAATCCTTTGTTTCTAGCACATTTGCATACCTGTACACTTGTGATCGGATCATCTAATACACATACTAATGGCAGATGTGAACTGGAGTTTACCAATTATCCTAGCTATTATATCTAGCCTTTAAAGATTGTCTATTGGTTTAATCACTTTATTGGAAAAAGATAAACAAAAACAATGAGGGAAAATTATGCATGAAATAAATGCATCATTGTAAATGTTGTGTTTGCTTATTGCATTGTAAATGCATCACTGTAAATCCATCCATTGTCCAATCCATCCATTAATATACACTGTATTAAATTTACATATACACTATACTGGGCAACAGTGGTGAAGCCCTTACCTTGATTTTGTCTGTAAGATCCTTGATCTCATTCACAGCTCCATTGTACTTGTTGGCCAGCTCCCTCAATTCCTCCTGAGTACGCTCGTTCATCTCCTTCAGGTGCGTACACTCATCTTCGGTGTTACTGAGACTCCTCTGCAAAATGTGGTGAGGCAAAGGTTAGCCAGAACAAACTTAGACCCAGATCTTGCTGGAAATAGTCTAGTTTAGCTAGTTAACTAAAGTATTGTTAAAAAGACACAAAATCTCAAAATAGGGATGAACACTAAACCCTGATTAGATGAGTCACAGTGGAATTTGATTAATGAGAAGATATTATGAAACCGACATAATTAAGCGTTTTGTTTTAAAGCATCAGACAAAAGTCACTAGCTGGTTTGAAATGGTTATTGCACCACAGCATTCCTTGATCAGTAAAGAACAGAATCGGAGTCTAGGTATGCTAAACAAACTGGCTGAAAACGTACAATATACATTATGAGAGGTGAAATTGTCGATCCACAGCTCTACTGCTGAAACAAACTCCACAGTGGGCCCTCTAACAATCTATAATAATTTAGTCAATCTTTACATGACATTAACGTGCCATTTTGTGGTCTTTGATGCATGCAGTGCAAGAACATTTAAAGTGACCTAGCTTACCTCAACTTCTGACAGCTTCCTGACCACCTCGATTTTCTCCTGAAGAACCCGCCTCAGGGACTCTTTGGCTGTTGTCTCATAATTTAGTTTGTCTTCTGTTAAGGCTACTAGCTCCTTTCGGATACCATCTTCTGTTTGGTTCTGGACAAATTCAAGCATTGAGAATTTTAACAAATGATCACTGTTGAGGTTATCAACACTTACTTGTATGTATGTCAGTATGGGAACACTTACTTTTGAATAGGCCTGCAGTTGGTTCCCCATCACCTCCAATCTCGAGAGTAACCGGTCTTCATCAATTAAAGCCTGACAGAACCAAGAGTAACAGAAGACTGTTAACACCATAATTGACCAGAAAGAATAACTTAATTGTTCTACATACATTCACTGTCAGACATTCATATCTAAAGGAATCTGATGTGTCACCTGCAAATACTAGTTAAGGTTGGTTGAGAGCAGGGGTGTCGAACTCCAGTCCTGGAGGGCCGTGGTCCAGCACATTTAGGTGATTTCCCTGCTCAGAAACACCTGGTTCACCTTAACAGTTAATTTTCAGGTTTGGTGAATGGGTTTTGAGGAGGAGAACCAACAAACTGTGCTGGACAGGACCAGAGTTTAACACCGCTGATATAGAGTATAAATATTAAACATTGACAGTGATCAACTGTGGAGAAGTCCTTTTTTGTTTTGTAATAAGCAAGCATGCATCATAATTCATTGTGTTTGACATCAGTCAAATCAACAATAAAAAAAAAACCTCAGTAAAGGTCAATCACATATTCATCAGTTGGAGTGCTTTTCATTCTGAACAAAAAAAAAAACCTGTTCCTTAGAAACTGGTTTCATTTCTGTTTCATATTAAATCTGATCTACCATAGGGAACATTAAAATGTCACAAAAACATCAAGGTACTCCCACAAAAGAGAACTAGAGATAAAGAGAGACAGGGCACATGCACACAGTGAGAGAGATGGACAGAGAGACAGGAAAACGCAGCATGAGAGAGACAGGATGCACACACAGCAAGAGAGAGACAGACATGGAGCAACAGAGATACGGGGAGACAGAGCAAAAGAGAGATACAGAGAGCAATAGAACAAGAGTAATGGAGACAGACAGAGTAAGAGAGACAGTAGTGTAGATTTAAAAAAAAATGCGGTCAGTGAGCCTACAGGAGCAGAACAGAGAAACACTTTCCTGAAGCAGTGCTGAGTGTGCTGTGTGTAGCCACAGATTAGAAGACTGAAGCGTACCTGCCAGCTGCTTTCTGAGGCCTCCTGTGTGCTGGCCAGCAGCCTTTGCAGCGTGGCCAACTTCTGCTCCAGCATCTGTTCCCTGTGTAAGGCCTCCTGAAAGTACGCAAAATGAGAAGAAAAGAGTCAAAGTTATTTATTATTTATATTTAAACTGTGTTTTTAATTTCATTTACTATATTTTTTAAACACAAATAAGTACTTTGGATGACGCTGAAGTACCGTTCCATAAAGAATACTTTATAAAATGTCCAGTAGAGGTCAGTGCTGTATCATACCTGCAGGTACTGGGAGAGCTGAAACAGTTCCTGAGAGTACATACTGGGCGTGTTTGCGGCAACCTGGAAGGTGCAAGAGGAAAATCACAGTAAATCAGAGTAACATTAGAACAGAGTGTTCCACAGCTTTCCCCAGGTTACTCTGACAGATTTTAAACTGCTGGAAGAGCTAATGAGAGTCATGCCTCATGAAAATTAATGTCAATCACAGTTCAAAATCACTTTTAAACTAGGACTATGCTCCTGTTCACACTTGGCATTAACATCTGACCACTGTGAAATGACCAGGGTGATCAGATCAAATTAAGACCATTCACGCTTGCCCAATGCAGCTTTGCTCATATTTTGATCAAATCTCAACACCCCATGCAAGATGTACATTTTTAAATCTGAGCAGGAATGGCCAACAAAGACAATAGTATGTTTACTTTATAAAATACTTTGCCATACAGGTTAATTGATTTCTAAGCGCTGAAATGCTGTAATACAGTGAAGGTTTAAAGTGAAGAGGAAATGTGTGTGCTGTGCTTAACAGACAACTCTCGGGTCTCTAAAACAACATTTGAATGTAGGTGTAGATGTCTAAAAATAATCTGTTTAATAGGAAAGACCCCCCCCCACACACAAAAAACATGATCTACTTCATGATCCAGTTGGTCAGATAGAACATTCCAGTTACAAAGTTGGTCACATTTGACTTTTATGCATATACTAGACTGATACATAAATATATAGTTCTACCTGGATTGGCATTATAGAGAAAGTTATTTCTGTTGTCATAAGTGAAGCACAACGGACACCAGTCCAGCATCAAATATTTTAATCTTCTGTAAACTTAAAATATACGTCTAAATATCTGTACAACTGTCATATCTGCAGATACAATGAATATTATTGTGAATCCATCACATACAACAACCCACATCCAAATACCTCAGCAGACAAGAATAGGTAAACCTAAACTGACAGTGTCAGATGCTGTGGTCAGATACACCAGGGCTTAAAGGCAAGATTACGAGTGTCTGTAAATGGGCAAGAGGCTGTCGAGCTTGCATTCCTGAGGTCTAAGGGGAAGCCAGTCAATCTACACCTTGTACATAAGAGCACAGCAGTGACCGGTCAAAAGAAAGTGCAAAGAGCTGTTAAGTAATGGGATCAGCACCTGCTTAAAACACACCGACACAGACATGAGGTCAAATATGTGTTTCACCATAAAACCTATTTTTGGTTTAGGAATATGAGCTTTAAAATTAAGCTGCTACTGTACTCATTTCACACACAATACAGCAAGTTACAGCCACTCACAAAAACATAAAATATGCAAATATGCATATAAAATGCATGACAGTCCACTGGTAATTTTTGAGTGACTGATAACTGGAATTACTTGAAATACTCATTAATGCAAAATACAAAGGCGATTCAGTTGCAGCCAATGCAGAGGGAGAACTTCCACTGAAAAAGCCAAGACCATCAAGCAGTCAATAACAGTGGCCAAACCTAGATGACAGCAGCTCACTGAACCATGGCTTCATTCACATAAATCAAAGTAGCAGCGTACAGGATCAGACCAACATTTACGTAAATTCAAACTTCTGAACAGGAAAAAGAAGTCATGGTCAAGAAGGGCAGGGACTGGGGGGCAGGGCGGAAAAAGAAGAAGATTTCATTAGATTTCGGTTTCATCACTAACGTAATTAAGTGTTCTAAGCAAGTAACCAGCACTTTCCATTCCTCAGAGAAAGACACCTCTATGCTGAGTGCTTTTGGCCCTCAAGAGTGAATTCCTCGCCAGGAAGAAGCATCCCACCCAGGGGAGGGTGTGTGAGAAGACGATAAGTGCATTATTTATCTGCGCTTGGACCACTCTAAGAACACTATAACCCTGGATGGAGTTGTGTATTTATGAATAAACAATGCCCACTAAGCTATGAGGGAAGAGGTAGATACAGTCCGTAATGTAACAGACCTGGGACCTGACACCCAGTTGTTTAATGTCATTTGGCTTTGAATTAATCAAGGCTCAGCATCAAATTACTTAAAAGGAGATGAAGCTGATGACAAAAATGCAGCGCACCGGGCAACCCCTAGCAGTGCAAAGGTAATCATTTAGCTAAATGTAATGCTTGGTTATGGAAACAAATCCATGCATCAAGTGAAAATGGTGCCATCTTGTAAATTGAAATTAATAACGCGCCATAGCCCAAAGGGGAACACGAGCACAAGTAGTGTTCCCTTACACTGCTTAGGCTGAGCACAGTGGAGTGAAGGGCAGATGATGTCATACAAGTGCTGTAAACAGACAAAAAGGAAGCGCCCCACATGTACACTGAGAGAACGCAGACGTCTCAATAAGCAAACACAAAAGACGACTGGGTCAAAATCCTCCTTCATTTACACATTTCAGAAACATTTGGGAAATCCAACAGGGTGGGGTGAAAAACACAAATAAAAAAGCTGTAAAAAACAAAAAAAAAAAAAACAACCACAATAGAAAGAATGGCCAAAAAACAACAGACAAAATACTGCTAAGAGTACAGGGAAAAAAAACCTCAGAACTTACCTTATCAACAGGCAGTGGTAGTGGTGCTTGAATAACACTGAGAAAATGAGAAGAAAGAAGACTATTAATGAATCACAGCAACGACAGTCTGCCCCCCATGGCTGTTTAAAGGCCTGGCCCATAAGAGTTCATATGCATGTCAGCCAAGTTAGAAACAAATGTTTATCTGCAGCCACTCCACAGAGTGGAAATCGGATCAACTTTGCTCTGGGTTAATGTTTAACAGTGACGCAGCTGCTTATAAAAGCGCTTGAATGGCAGCCGAGTAACCATGGAGCTGAAGCTCAGCCCCAGAGCAGAGTTAGAGATTCAGCTAAGATGCAGATCAGCAGTGTGTTTATACTCCTACAACATTACAACTCTTAATCCACATGTGGGAAATATGCACTGATATGGCAGCAAGTGGACAGTACAAAAGAAGGAACTAGCAGCAGCATAACCAATAGAATAAAAACGAAACAATTTATCAGCACATCAAATGTATACAATACAAATACAAAACCAAATATAGAAGTGTATTTACCCCTACTTGAACTAATACAGTAACCCCCCCACTTATACGTTGATATCTGTGCTAAATTAGACAAATATATAATTTACTAATTTTGTAACATAAATAACAAAATCAGCAACATTGCCATATAAATATAACTACAAATGTTTTGGTACTGTGAAGAGAAACAAAAAATAAAGTGTGTCTTGGGACTGTGAAATACCACCGTACTCCGAGATGGGAGGTTTGAAAGTAGCCAATCCGCGAAAGCTATTTAGTTCTCCTTGCTGCTGATTAGCTTCTGCCCTGTGACGCATCCTTCGCTATATTCAGAGGCGGGAGGTTTGAAAGTAGCCAAGCAGAGCTCGTTATTTATTTTTCCTTGGTGCTGACTGGCTACTGCCCAGAATATCCCCCTTGGAGCAGCTCAAGTTTTTGGTTTGTTCTTGTTAAAGCCCTGTATTTTTCTTACAGTAAATTAAATGAATTTAACTGCTTATAACCAAACAATACGCACGTCCATACCAAAGAAAACATACGTGCATGAAATACAGCACAGTCTATACAGGGGTAGGAGTGGGCGATAATGACATGAGATCAAGAGGACGATCTATGTGCTAACGTAGCATCGTCTATATCAAGGGTCGGCAACCCCTTATGTGGCGGCTCCATGTGGCTTTTGAAAAACAATTTAACACTAGAACAGCGGCTAACTGGCTATACTTATAACAGCTGCATGCGTCAATTGACACAGTGCCCAGTATCACAAGACGCTTCCTGATACGACACTGCTGCAGTATGTTCGGGCATTTAGTCCTGCAGCCTGTCTGCATACATACACGCAAGCTGCAGCCAGCAGACACAGCAAGTGTCCAGTGGACTTGGACCCAGAGCCCATCGTACAGCGCCAGTCGCCGAATCAGAATCGTGTTTACAGGTCAAGTATGTCAGCGACACATACAAGGTATTGGATTCTGGTCGAGGCACATGTACACACGTAAAAATGTGTGTACATGGGCCTACACCACACCCATATTACAGAACATGCTTGCTGTTCCAATAGGCCAATAGACACGATTCTGATGAAATTACGCCAATTGACGCTGTCAGTCGTTCTAGGTGTTAAGCATATTTTATTTTATTGTAGTTTGAAATTTGAAGATTGTGATCTTGTAACATTAAAATACAATGTTTTTCATTTTTTGTTTAACAGTTTTAAGCGTTCAAAATGTTTTCTTTGAATAAAATTTCACACTAGACTAGTTTTTACGCACAGCATAAAAAATGTAAAACATATGCAGTGTTATCTTCATTTAAGAAGTCAAAAACGGATTTGCAGTTCCTGGTGTTTTCTCTTTTGTGAAAACTGGGTCCAAATGGCTCTTTGAGTGTCAAAGGCTGCCAACCCCTGGTTTATATAGACTTCATTCTGTCAATCTATTGCGGATCTGATAAATGCTTAAAAACGATGCTGGAAAAACATGTTCCTAAGTTGATGGGTTTTTTTATAAATGCATTTTAGACACAGGATTGCACTTAATGCCATGTTAAAATAACCATGTTGAATAACTCCGTAATAGTTTAAGGATTGCACTAGTTGCCATTTTATTGTTAGCCATTTGATTTTTTTTGTTCCCATTGATTTGTTGTCCTGAAGTAACAAGCATTTATTTAGCTTTAAATAAACATGTAAACTGATTAAATGCTGTTTGGTTCTTTAGGGTTACATTTTTCCAAAGGTAAACCATTTGGTTGTACTGTTCAGTAACTTGCAGAATAGCATAAGAAAATCTATAGTTACAAATCAATATAAATACTGTGAAAATCGAAATTGTGATTTAACTGTAAAAAATTATAATAATATCTTGGCTGTATCGCCCACCCCTGTACAGGGGTAACATTGGTATTTAAATTCTAGCCTTGCAGTTCAGTATAAACTATACAGTACAAATACAGGTTTACCTTTACATTTTCTTTAAGGCTAAGGAGTTTGAATGAAATTAAGGTGTTTTGAGAGCATATTTAGGGCAAATTTAGGTTTACACTATGGAAATTTGCATTTTTAGGCATTTTTCACCACAACAACATGGTTGTTCGCCGAAACCCCTGCACTAACCCGGAAACTGCAGATATTCTTGCATTTGTTTTTTACTTTTATGACGTCAGGGCCTCGTGCACCAAGCCCCCTTGTCCTGCACAAGGGGCTGCGGCAGACAAGGCCCAGATGCCAAAGCTTTATTCACGCCGATATCATGTTTCGTGCATTTTAGTGCTAATTATTAAGAAACATTTAATTTACTAATTTTGTAACATTTTAATATTCATGTAAAAATGTATAAATAAACCCAAGTACATGTATGTACACATTGGATATATGCATGCATGTACACATTGGATGCATGTAGGTGTATATGTACATTTCATTTTTTGCCAATTTCTTAATTAAATTTAAAAAAAAAAAAGAAGCATACTTTAAATTCCTAAGCTTGCTCATAATGTCCGACAGTAATGAGGAGCCCAAGATATGAGACATCAGTCTTATTTTCAGGCATGGAAAATATTTCACATGCAATATAACTTGCATACTGCAAATAAATCTAATTTACACAAATTTGTTTACCCCAATGTAGCCAATCAGCCAAGATGCGGTGTCTGGAGACATTTTCTTAAATGTTGTACTGGAGCAAGACGGCTAACGTGGCTATAAGTGATGGAGGCTTGGCGCAGTGCAAAATGCAAGTCTAAAGTATCACACATGCCTCAAGCTCCAGTGCCATGAAAAGATATCAAACATCAGGTGATCAACTACATCTGGAGTCAAGTGTAAATTTGATCGCTTACAAAACCGGCAGTAGATCTGTGCAAACAAACCAACTTTTCCTAACCAACAACAAAAATAAGCTCAAAAACAAGTGGAGCATGCAGGGCCTGTGGCAAGGACAAAGAGCACTACTAGCAAAACATTAACTATATCACGCTTGTGGCCCGAAGTAGAGATTTTCTGCACATTAAATGAAAGAAAAACAGAATAAACAGTATCAGCATTGCCATCAGACCACCATAACAGAACAATCTAGAACTGGTCAAGCTAAATGTTGACATTAAGGGAAACCAGAAAACTTAATGCACCAGCACACCACTTCCTGTCTCCAAAGAAGGCATTCGGGTTGAAAGCCCAAAGTGTCAGTTGTGCCACCACTGGACTCTGAACCTCAGAAAGGCAAGCAGGCAAAGACAGAATACAGAAGTTTATCTCTCCGCAATCAGAACAGTGTGATAACAGCGTGACCGAGTACAGAACCGTGAATGCAACTGCATTTGTTCGTTTGTACAGTCTTCAAACACCAGACCCATTCGCTGAAAGATGCCCAACATCTGATAAAATATGGATCTCCAGCTCAGCTAAAATGAACCTCAACTCCAACTTCATAACCATCACAGTGTTTTAAGCTTAGTTGGTTACAGTATCTCCTTACACACGGTTAAACACTAAAGGACAAGATTTTTCTCTTATTAAAAAACAACTTTGATGTTACAGTAATGAAATAACCAATTAAAAAATGTTTGATATTCACTGCTGTGAAAGCATGTTGTGTATATATTTACTTATATAACCTAGTAATACAAAACAGCAGGAAAACACTGATTAAACAATGTCTCTCCATTAGTTTTAGCGGTAACTAATACATTTAACAAAACTGGCACAACCAAGCATGTCATTCCACAATTTCTGTTCTGCCACACATATAATCCACCAAATTAAGTCATTATCACAGATTTGCACTGCATGCTGTCTGCGACACCTGACATCTGTCACAACAGCTGAAGTCAGAGCAAAAAAATCTCAGTCACTTCAGGTTACCTGATGTAAAAACTCCTGTTGGATTCCAGCTAAGACACGATGACTTCGGTAGGCCAAATCCTTCAAAAAGAGAGGTGTTCAACTATTTCAAAGACTTCCCTCAGATATGCAGCATCCCAGTTTCAGCTCCGTTATGAAAAATGCCTTGAGGGAACCAACAGAACGTTGTGCTCTATTCAATAGCTAGATAAGAAAAGTGGATCTTGTTCACTTCTGCATCTTCAAAACGAAGCTGGCCCATCCTCTCCTCACAAGTTAACAGCATTTCAACCACTCCCCAAGCTGAGGGTCAAAGATCAGCTCTGGGGTTTCCAACTTCTCATTCTTCCAGAGAAACGCGTCCAAGCCTCACAACTCTCAATGAAGATCACAGACACTTTCGTTTTTTCTACACAGCACAACCTGGGCAGGACAATATGTGGTAGAACCTGATCTCCTAGCTGGCACCCTCATGACTCTTGTTCCATTCAACCAAATGAAGAAACAAAGCTAACAGGTTGAAGTGCATTCCAGCGAGCAAAAATTAAAAATAAAAAAAAAAAGGCAAAAAGACATAAGAACGTAATGTGTGTACATTGGTGTTGCTTTTTCTGCCCACAATAGGTGAGGACACATTGAGCTCCTAGAATGAGAAGTAAGCGAACTTGAGGGACCAGCTTTTATCTTGCCCAGACCTAAGAAGTGGATCCTTTAGAGGAAGATTCAGCTTGCTAGATCTCCCACCTGGCTTTAGTAATTTTACCCCAAAATTAGAGCAGTGTGGAGCCCCAGGCACACTGTCTGCTGTGTGTGTGTGTGTGTGTCGGTTCAGGTTTATGTAAGCTGCCGATGAGTCACAACAGCGCTCCTGTGCCAAGCCTGAAGCGACGACACACGCTCCACCATTGTTGGTCATGGATGTTTTAAAATGCCACCCTGTTACCATCAGGAGAAGCATGCTGTGTCATGGGCTCTTCCATTACAGTCATATGCTCATTGATCTTTAGTAAAGAATTGCTCGTCTTAATGCAGTTTGAACAAATCAGCAGGAAGGGGGCTACACAATACGGACAAAGACTACCATTGTGATTAAATGCTTAGGAATGTTATCATGCTGCCAATAAACCAAATTCATAATCATGTGAACGGCCATACATATAAACAGTTATTATATTGATTTTGTATTTCACTTTTGTGATAAGTATTGCAGAAGATATATTTGTGCATGTGTGTATATTAATGTGTGCACATCCAAGTACACACACTGTGCCCTGAAGTAGTCAATATTGCAATGCTCTTATGTAGGGTATTGTAAATACAACTTTACCAAGAAGAGATAACACAGTTTAAGGCACTACCAAAAGCAGAGCTTCTCATATAATGTCGGATACAAAGCTTTTTTTTTGGCATCTTCGCGACTACACTACAATGAAAATTTCTTATTCTAAAATTTTATATTCTAAACATACTGGCAACTATTCCAACAGCAGCTCTATTCATAGCCTTTTAAAGCACCTTTACCATGGCGACAAACCGCAGAGATGATCACTAAAGGAAAAAGTATGTCGAGTATCCGTGCCCTTATAGGCTAAAATGGATCGCTTCTCAGTTTGGTAAAAGCAAATTGGTGAATTGTAACTACCAAGTTGTATTTATTAATTAATTAGTTAGATAGTTGTGCAGACTAAAGTCTTGGCTACATATACTCTCCTCAGTGCAAAAAACTGTAGTGCAATACTATCTATATAGTATTGCACTACATGTCCTCCCAACTACCTGTACTTACATTTCACCTCATACTGTTTCTACTGGTTTGCTGATCCGGACTCTAATTACACCCAGTATAATTATGAAGTATACTGTACTGTGACTATCCATATTGCATTCATATCTACATTAATAATACTCACTATATAGTTATTATATGTGTATCATACATTAATGTATGTATGTCTTTTTGGTAATGCACCTGCACTTTATCCTACCGGCATACTGTTTCAACTGTTCTTACTAAAAAGCATTTCACTGCATGTTGTACTAGGCATGATGGTGTATGTGACAAGTGTGAAAATCTCAATCTGAATCTGAATCACCTAACGCTTAAAAATAAAAGCACAAGAAAGAGTACAATTTTTGAATTTGCAAAAAAAACTTTCAGAAGGATGGCTTGAACCATTTTGTGCAGCTGCTGCATGTACAAGTAATGTGAAGGTTCTTCACACTCGTTTTATTTCCAAAAACAGTTCTTTGTGAAACTAAAACGGATCTAACCCTAACAATTTAAGAAATCTTTGAGACAGTTATTTCATAAATCATACAGTTGAACTTTTGTATGCAATGTGGCACAGACTAAACTTTCATAAGCAACACAAATTACTCATCAGGGATATCTGACCTGAGTCATCGGATTTGATTAGGGGTCTGTGTATCAGTTGAAGTTGAAGTTTGTCATATGTACAAAGTACAGTGTACAGAGCACAATGAATTCTTACTTTAACACCCTCTTCACAGATAGACCATAAAGACATAAAGGACATGAAAGACATGAAAGACAACACAGTGCATCAGCAGTAGTCTTAAGTTATTATAAGGTACAGTAAAGTGACAGTGCAGTGTAAAATGATAGTGCAGTGTAAATGTAAAGTGTTGTGTGCTACAGTGTTATACGTAGTATGAGGAACAGATGAATTGTGCAACAGAGAGGACCACAGTTACTGTGTGTTGAACAGTCTGATGGCACTGGGG
>JBBPDB010000134.1:5825861-5838833 GCA_037974465.1 Brachypetersius altus
TTCGGGTACACAGTCCTGAAATTTGCCCTGTTAAAGTCCCCTGAGACGACGAACAGTCCGTCCGGCTGCGCGTTCTCATGGCTGGTGATCAGCTGATAAAGTTCACTCAGAGCGCGATGTGTGTTTCCTTGTGGAGGAATATAGACCGCCACCAGAAACACCGCGCTGAACTCTCTGGGCAAATAAAACGGCCGGCACTTGATCAGCAGGTAATCGAGGTCCGGGGTGCAGTTTCGTGCGATGATCTCTAATTATTTATTATCTAATTATTTATGCCAATAAAACACATTAAGCCTTCAATACTAGCATTTATTAATAAAATACTTATTGTGACTGATTATAATCAAACTGCAAAACAAAACCACCACCTCTAGACTGAGGCATCATGATGCACGGAGACATTTTTATACCACTAATATGTACATGGACATAATGGCATGTAGTCCGTTCCATGACAAACTATGAAACAATCCTATATTTGGAACAAACTGGAAACAGATTATCTTTCCCTTTCTGCTGAAATCTGTCCTCAATTTAAGTGAACAGAGAGCAGCGTGACGGCCAAAGATGATGCAGCAGAGAGGCTCGGGCCCAGAAGAAACACCCAGCTCCTCTTGGCCTGCGACTATCACAGAAAAAGGAAAACAAAACCCAACCCTGCATAGCAGTCACTTCATCCATCTCCATATGGCCACTCTCCTCCTTCAATCAATCCATCTACCCTGTCTCGAACAGCAGAAAAACGATCCCATCAAAGAAGACTACAGTCAGCTATGTGGAAAAAACGAGGCACAGGCTTTTTCTGAGATGAGCAATTTTCTAAAAAGAGGGGAAATATCTTTAGCAGATGTCTATAGTCGACTTGCTGGAAAGAATTTCAGCAGTCTAGCACCGTGCCATGCTTGGAAAGAAAGTTTCTCAGGTCCCTCTTGGTGCAAAAAAGACAAAGAAGATGCATCCACCCATAAGCCTAACGTAATGGGCATGAGGAGGCGGGCGCCAACACAGGAAAGGCCATAGCTTACATCTCAGCTGGCCTGGCTGTGCTCCAGAGGGTAAAGCTCAACAACAAGCAGCGTGCAGCTTCTATAAATACCGCCGGTAACAGCGCCTCAGTCCAGGAGCCGAGCGTGAACATGCCACTGAACTGAGAGCTCATCCTAGGAGCTCTGCTGCAGACACCAGGCACAATTTATCATCCGGTTCTTTAAACACCACTGCAGGTCCAGAGGCAGTGAGCAGAGAGCACTGAGAGCAATGAAAGGTGAAAGAGAGAGCAGGGAGGGACTAGAAAGAAAATCACATCCGTTTAAGAGCTGCTAGAGGCTGCCATTAAACTCCATTCACTGTCAAAGGCTGTTTAAACAGAAGGGCCAACGTGTAATGCTATTAAAAAGTATATTTTTTTTATGATCACATTCTTTGGCTTCAGCAAATCTAATCCATTTACAGGGACACAAAAATCACCACTGCCAATTGATTAATGCCCAGCAAGACACTCCAAACAGATCTTAAGGGAAACTTTGATTTACCACAGAAGGCAATGGTCATATTAATTTATTATATTAACTTTACAATGTACGTTTTCATAATTCGTCAGACACCCGTCTAGCTAGCCTTTAGTGAACAGCAGATTAGGATATACACAAAAATCAGTTAACAGCTGTCAACAACTTCCCAGACCATCCCCCAACACATACAAATGGAAATTTCACCCTCACAGGTTTGCATTTAGATTTCCTGTAAAGGTCCCATGCTAAGGTTACAGGTTAAGGTTATTTAGAGCTTATTTCCACATGCATTCTAAACAAGGAGCACATCTAAATATGGCCAATGTGCTGGAATTAGCATGGATGCCAGCATACACTGCACACTGCATTTCCACCGGCCTTGCCAGTGTCGACGGCCAGGAGATGCACATAGCTAGCGATCGCCCTGTCTGGGAGAAACCTTCCCTGGCATGGTTTTAAAGCCCAGTGATATACAGTCATAGACAGACGGGCATAACCTGGAGACCTACATCACATTCAAACAGTGTCAGGACTTCCCTGTGGTCATTAACAACATTCCTCGGGGGGCTACGCAAAACAAAAAAAACACTTTTGCTTGACCTGACCACAATATTAAACCTGACCACAATACTTGGGGCTCTGAAACACCAAACTGCGACTGCCCGATGTTTGTGAGCATCGGTAACCGACTGCCGCTTGTAGTTTTACCATTGGCTCTAATGTGTGCTGTTTTTGCTGACTGGGCCATGTGTTGCTGTTGAGGGAATCCCCCATCAGCGCACAAGGAGAGAAAAAAGAGCACAGCAAGCAAACGGCACTCTCAAGAGGGCACACATACACAGAACAGTGATCCTTTGCTTCTTACATTTTCAACACAAATGTAAGCAGCAAAGGATCACTTGTGTATTTACATTTGTTTTCCAAACAAACAACAATGTCCAAATATATATAAATCAAGATAAAACAGCTTTTAATGCACTCTAATAACAGACAGATATGAAAAAAAAAATTAATAAAGCCTCACAGTGTCATGCAATGATGAATTAACAGCAACAATGACTTGCGAATTTTTGTGGCATGTACCAACATCTCACTGTTATGTAGCATTTTCCCTTTGCTCCTTTGTGTTTAAGCTATACTCTGTGAAACTGAAAATAGACATTCACAGCTTTTAAGACAATTACTAGATATCCGTTTTAGAGCCAATTTAGAGATTATAAAGGTTAACCCCCCAGTTGCGATCATTTTCAATCTATTTAAGCTTTGTTTCCTAGATATAAGATGATCTTACTGTCAATGATTTCTTTTTATATTTAGAAATACACTGTCTTAAGGCTTTGACACACTGCAGATGCTCATCCAATGTTTATTCTTAAATCAAGCATCTTAGTATTAGGGTTTGTTCACACTTTGCAAAAGAGAAGAGGCTGTTACTGAAGCAAAGTTGTTGGAACATTGCTGTGAGGATTTGACTGTATTCCACTACAAGACCATCAAGTACTGATGTTCAAGATTACTGAGGAGATTAGTTCACAATCACAATCAGCAATAATCAAGAGTGCAGTTCCATTCTGCCTCAACCCAATGCCTTTCTATTGAGATAACTAATTCAAGCGCTGTTCAAGTGTTCTGTACCAGAAATAGTTGCATACGACGTTAAATAGAACATAAATGATAATTATAATATGATAATAAATGACCAGTAAATATATATCCAATGAAGCATGAGTAATAGAATAATTGCTGGCAGCTTGTCATTATCATGATGATTTAGTGCCTACAAATAACAGCAGTATTTGTGAAAGCTATGATTAATTAAATTAAGCGTGATCGGCTAAAATAATTGCCGGGTGAACATATATAATATGGCAATTAAACAATGATTTCTACAAGCCTGAAGAACTTTGTTGAACACATTACCAACAACTATACACTGGCACAACCACAGAATTAAGCTGAGGGTATTACTGAGAACACACAGTTTTATTGTGTATTAATTTTTCACAGTGTTTGTTTCCACTTCATGATATCCCTACATCATTTTGCTACCTAAAGTATCAGAAACAAAGAAAGATTAATGCTGTAAGGTTAATCTAGTTAAAAACCTACTGTGTTTGAGTAATGAGTGTGTAGACTTGGCTATTGTGCAATGTGCATTTCTCGATTATCTTGAAACAGGTCTTACTCTGATCGCCGCCGAGCTTCCATGCCATCTGGTAGGAAGAGCTTGATGGTCGAAACTATGCAGCCATGAGTGACTACAGAAGACAAAGAAAAGAAAGACAAATTAAAAACGACAGCAAAGGCGCTAATCTCACAGCAAAAGAATGGTGTACACACAAACTCTCAAGCACAAGTACAGATCTGATTGATTTGAGGCACTCCCTTGTATAAGCCGCCCAAGTTTGAGCAGCTGACTCACCCTCCAGTCTAACAGCTTTACAAGCTGGCATGTTTCTCTAGCTTAAAACACACCTACACTACACACAACTTTCCCAAGACAAGCTAAAACGATGAGTAGTTTTCCAGTTTTAGCAATGCCGACTGAAAAAACCTTGACAGGGAGTAACTTGACATAACGTTCCTGCCAAGTAAGACTCAAGACCAAAGGAATCAGCCATTGTTTCAATACTTTAGAAACTCTATTATCCTACGACCTGAAAGAATTATTCTCAATGTTTTTCTCTCTTACCATGTTCCCAGCGATCTCATTCTGCTGTAGCAAAGTGTTCCTCTTCACATTCTCTAAAAGGGTAAGTTGCTTTGCATTCATATCTGATTGTGAAAGCTTCCACTTCGTCTGCCGTCATTACAACACCTTCAGGGCAGCAATCATGAACTGCTCTTGGGTTTCAAAACCCATGTTCTGCCAGTGGCCTTACATCATGGCTATCTGAAGCAGCCAGAAAGATATCTGAAAAACGTCCACATCTTACCAGTATGGCTGTTTTTCTTAAAAATGGTTAGTGCAACATCACTACTTGTCAATATTATTTTTTATTACCGAATAATGCAAAAACCTACTCCAAACTACCTGTATGCTTCATAACTGTTAGTTATGCTGTATATGGGGCTGTCACAAATCGCGCCTAAAAACGT
Organism: Brachypetersius altus; assembly: GCA_037974465.1. NCBI lineage: Eukaryota > Metazoa > Chordata > Actinopteri > Characiformes > Alestidae > Brachypetersius > Brachypetersius altus. Next base: position 5,830,472 of record JBBPDB010000134.1, read on the forward strand.
GAAAAACGCTCGGCGCGTCGCTTTCTCCTTCTTTCCAAAAGCGCTCCGGAAGCGTCTGACGTTGCTAAGCAACCATCAGCCGCACTCTTCATTTCCTCCAACGAAAACCCCTTGCTGTAACTCTGAAACACGATGAAAAGGGAAAAAAACGCCGTAGGGTGCACCCCATTCTTCAAAAACGTAAAAAACACAGGGAATTTCACCAGCTGATCCAGGAGCTCCGCCTGGAAAACGGGAGGCTCAAAGCCTGTTTCAGACTCGACAAGGACCAGCTGGGTTATATTTTAGGAAAAGTTTGGGGGCTTAACAAATCATGAAGTTCAGGAAATCCCTGGAGCACAATGATGAGCTGCTCCTCCGTGTTTCTGCTGAGGCGTTAGTGTAGCGGAAAAGGCGAGGAAGCTAATTGGTTGAATCTTGTCACATGACCCTCGGTGCGCTTGCAGCATTCTGAAAAGTTGAGATGTTTTCAGCTTGATGCGGCACGGGTGCGTGTCGCGACTGCGTCGCTTCCATTATGAGCGCGTTTGAAATAATGGGCTTGCGCGTGGAAAAGACGCGATATGTGAACAGCCCCTATAGCGGTTATACCCAGCATTTCTGTATTTAGCATAGTGTATTTTCATAACGAGGTTTTCTACAAATTTTATTTAGACTTTATTTTTCAATTAGTCTCATCTCTGTCTCTGATCCAGTAGGAAATTACTTATATAATAATTACAAAGTTTCTGATTCTGATGCTCCTCCTTAGACAGACAGCATCATTTTGAGAGAGAAAAAAACCCCAAACATACAGGATGTACTGATTAACACTCCTAGTATGTTTTACTATAAACCTTGGTATAAAGCCCAAAGCTTCAAACAACTGAATGAGTAGCATAAAATAATTTATTGGAAGTTAACGGTCTACATCCAACAGTGAATAGTTATACAGAGTTGTTTCATTTATTTTTGCCGAGATTTGCCTTTTTAGAGGAATAATGAAACAGAAGTTTCATAAAATTACATACAAAACATACATAAAGCTTCCATTTGTCACACATGAACACATCACCGCACCAATGTGAAATTCTCTCTCTGGATTTAACCCATTCACCAAATAAAGCACTGGACACCCAGTGACAGCACCTGGGGAGCAGTGTGTGGAGAAGGCATTTTGCTCAAAGGGACCTCAGTGGTGTCATTGACAGCCCTGGGATTCAAACTTGTGATCTACCAAACACAAGGCCCCAAGGCCACCAGCTGCCCCACATCTGCAGTGAAAATGTTTCAGTATCAGAGTACCTTCTCATAAACATTTTAACAGTGCCCCAGGAATACCAAAATCCAATTCTTTTTGGTCACTGATATCATGACAGGAATGCTCCTAGTTTTCTCATAAAAATAGTGAGGGAAATAAACCACAGGGTTTCATACACACCCTTAAAACCACTATGAACGAAAATATAAACATGGCCCTCACCTTTGCGGGTGTTCTCAGTCACATCCACTCCAAACTGGATGATGTCACCAGAGAGCACCTCACATGGGGGGCTTTCCTCAGACCCTCGGCTCAAGCGCTGGCTGTTTATAAAAGTGCCGTTGCTGCTCTTTGTATCCTGTAGATAAAACTGCAAAAGAGAAGGAAAATTGATTAAAAGATGACCAACAGCATCACACAAAAAAGAAAATACTTCTGTGGCTAAACCTGAAGCATAGACAGGAATATCAATACAATACAAGTCAAAGCTTTACCTTGGCCCTTAAAACAAATAAAAACGTGCTTTCATCAGCGATGCACTGATGTACTTCGCTCCGGATAAAAGTGTCTGATAAATGCCGTAAACGAAAACACCAACGGGACAAAACTCCTTGACAACAGATAATAGTTGTTTGATAATTCAATTAATCCATAGTTAAATCAATTTAAACATTTCATTTTAAATCATTTAAAAACTTTTCAGAGTTAAACCTGTAATGCAGAGGTCTAACTGCATTTTTTTAACCAGTTTGAACACGTCTGGGCTAATCGGCCGAGAAAGTTATGGAAGCTAAGAGTTTTAACTGTTTCCTTTAATTGCCATCGAAACTTGGTGAGGGTATTGTTTTTTTCTATTTTCAGGTAAAAACAAATAAGTAAACAATGTTGCTTTTGAACCAATACCCAACAAAACAGTCTGCAAAATTTCAGGACATCTCTAATATAGTAAAAACAATACACAAAATGTAATTAGATTTAAACATTAAGCTCATGAATTGTATTATGACCAGATTTTAAATACCATTCCAAGCTTCTGAAGATTTAACTGATTTAACTATAACTGACATTTTTTCTTCAGTTCCATCAGCTACTTCGTTTTCATTTTACCAACAGCGGCTTGCAGGGTGGGTTGTGGTCTGTACTAAATACAGCCGTATACCATCAAACAATCATACTCAGTATTACTGTCTTACCATTCCAATTACTATTTATAAATTATACTGTTATAAACTACATATCTGTTCATTCAAGAGTGAAAACAATCAATATGTCACTGATATAACTGACCGACAGCCCTAGACTGATGAACAAAAGCAAACGAGCACATTGCAAGCAGCAGAAGTAGTTTGGAAACGTCAGGGTTAGGCTTTAAAATGCGCTCAACACAGTGTGTTTAAGAATAATACAAATATTTTTCTAAAATAAACTTAAAATAAAACTAAAAACTGAAACAGTTATGCTGGTCACATGTCTACCACTGAGGTTGCCATGCTAAGATTATAGTGTGGCAGTGATAACTGCAGATCTAAATAATTTCTACTCATCTTTCCCCACAAACAGGAATGCCATCCAAAGCCTAAGTGGAAAAAGCCTGAATCAATCACAACCTTATTTTTTAGTTCACTCACTAGCACTAAAGCAGTATCTTGCAATTAGCATGAATATTCTAAATCCATGGAACTACAACACCCACAACTCGAGTACATTATTTAATCCTGGTAGTATCATTACACAATGCCCCGCCCAAAACAACACTCCTTTCATTCAGGACAACGACAGATCAGTTTTCATTTACCCAAGTCGACATGCAAGAATCAAATAACACTGCGCTGATTCAGATAAACTCCGTCATCAACACCACTAGCTCAAGCATCTGGTGTGAAGCTCTTTTTCCCTCTCGGTCCCCATGGTTACAGTGCAAACTCCTAGCTTGTGACTGCATCTGCAAGGACTCGGGGTGGTACTCAGTGGCACATTTAGACCCATCACGGTCATTGCATGGAACACATGCTTACAGTCTTTACTTTGAGGCTAAAAAAACACTGCACAAATCCCAGTGACAAATTAAGTCTCTTACACCTTCTACAGACTAATTTCAGCAACCTTAAGGAAATAACAACCTTAAGGAAATAAGAAAAAAAACAGTACAATGTGGATCTAATAAATTTGAGTACGAAGAATGTGCAGGCGTATAATGGTGTGCGTGAATGTGTGCAGATGTACGATGGGGTGTGCTGCCCTACAAAGCCGAAGGGCCGCAACTACACCGAAGCTGAAACTGAGAAAAATAGCTTAAAAGTTTTAGTATTAATATGGATTTTGTATTGCAATCTTTTCTCTGAAACAGGACTTTGAACCAGGATAGTTTCTTACAAGACAAAGTAGATGTCCTAGACCCCATTTGTAGGCTAAAGGCAGTTTTGACTAAATATGTAGTTACTGCTTTGGCTTTGTAGGACAGTGCGGATGTACGATGGTGTGCGTGAAGGCGTGCATAATGTACGACTGTGTGTGAGGGTGTCTAGATGAATACCAGGCATAAAACGACACTGCTATTGGCTACATCATGACACAGGAATCGACTATACCTCATTACGGCAGTCATTCCCGAAGAACGTTTTTGAGCGTTCTTCGAGGGCAACGCTCAAAAACGTTTTATGGGTACAAATAGATTCTCAAAAGAAATGAAACAGCCATTAGTGACCCATGCTAATTGAAGAATATGACCAGTAGACCTACTATAATTAAGAAGCGTCATTTAGTCAATATGAGAAAGCACCTAATTCAAATGCTGAGAGCTCAGACACTGCACATACCTGGGCCTTTGTGTACATTCATCAATAACAGACGAGTAAGGCCTTTATGATGTTCAAAACTGAGTCATTTAATGATTTTTCCCTTAATTATTCCCAGCAGCTCAATTCAGTTGTGCACCTGCTGCAATGAGACTTTTTCTGTCTACTCCAAAACACTTAACAGCTACTGTCGTCAGGGCAAATTTTAAGAGTGGTCTAATCACCTTATCAACTGACCTCTTTAAAGCAATAACTGAACAAAATATAACCCAAACAAAAGCAATTAATTTCCAACCGCCCTGGATGAAACAACTTCCTAATCTTGGCAGACATAATCAGAGTTCACTGAAACACATTTAATACCTTCTAGAGCTGAAACAATTATTTGACGTCATGTTAGACAAAAGTCATTTTGCCTTTTTTAAATGAAGTACTTTTAAGTCAAATTATCGAGTTTGAGAGAACAGCATGACCTAAATGTTTAATCGGCCTAATTCACTAAATGGCTACCTCGATGACTGGACTCAGAAGTCACAAAGCATGATTAAATCCCATTTAGACAGAATGATCTATGACAAGTACTGTAATGCTCCATTTGTCCAGAGAGGGGTGTAACATGGGGTGAGCTTCAACACCCCCGATTTCAGCAAACAAACAAGCTACAGGGGTGATAGCCACTTTGCACACCCACCAGTGTCCTGAGTTGACAGGAGAAGAAACAGTCATGTTTATGTAACAAAACTCAATTTCACGGGTAAAACAGTGAAAAGTTAGTAAGCACTTTCCCCATACATTCAGAAAGACACAATCACAGCAAAGGATGTGGGTTCCAAAATCTAATACAAACTTAACTAACTGGGTAGAGTCTCTAGGTATAGCCAGTTAACATATATAAACTAAACTAGTTCAAATCTAAATTAATATTCCACCTAATAGCATATAATTCCCATTATAATCACTGTAATAAGAAAAAAAACTGAATATAGACTCCACTAAATAAATTACAAAAACAAATTCAATAGAAAACATTAAAAATCCAGACAGCGGTCCGATATTTAAGCCAGAAATTAAATGGAGAATCATCACAGACAATTGATTGCTGAGCCTCTACTATGTTGCATTAAATGATCATTAAATATTGATTGCACTTGCTGGAACACATGATGGTTAATCACAGTGCAAAGAGAGTAAAGTTCAAATCCTGGTTAGTGTGTTGTGGAAGCAGCAAGAAATCCACCCTGCGTGAATATTACACAGATCATGTTAAGAGAAGGCGGTGGGTGGTTGCAGGTTATAAAATGTCAATGGTCCATTGGCCCCGAGTTTATCACTGCCCTGCACATTCATTAGATATGCTCCGTCACCATCACCAGCAGAACACCTGCAAGCACAGCCACTGTTGCTGCGTCATGTGATTACACACTCTCGCTGTGTGTGCGCCGTGTGTGTGTGTGTGTGTGGGGAGAGGAGAGAGGCAAGTCTTTTTTGCAGAGATTCGCCCCCACATCCTGTCCCCATAGACTGCATTATCATTCCAAAAGAGACCTCAAAGAGCCACCAATCTTTTCTGTCTCCGTTTGTAAAATATCTAAGAGCACAGAAAACCTCACTGGCTACATCAACACTTAATCTCAAGGTGTCTGAGAGTCTGGGAATACAATTATTTTATCCAAAATATTGTTTACTTGGCAATCGGTTGGGACAGTGCAAAACATATCAAACAATACAGCTGAGAGAAAGCAAAAAAAAATATTAAAAATAAAACAAAATATAGCAATATAGCAAAATAATATTGACACAACTGACAGGCGTAACATACCTATAAACTTGTACAACAGACTTTACATAAGACCAAACACAAAATGTGGCAACACTTGCCCACCGATGGAAGCTCGGAAGAGACATGCTCCTCCGAGCTTCAAGGTGATAATTAAATGAGAAGAGACTATGCATAGAAGAGCTATTTTTACATCCTAACAAGGATGGGAGGGCAGAAAAACCACACCAGTCATCTCCGTTTTGCATACTAATAGTAAACAGAAATGTTGTCGAATTTAAAAAGGCTCAGATCATGGACAACGGGTTAGTGGAAAACAAGTTTCTCACTGTTTTGATGTTCGAGTTTAATGTAGTATGTAATATTGCTGATCCAATGTTTTGATTGCATCATATTTTCATTTAGCCACTTTTTATTCTATAGCTTTTCTAAAATCTTTTCTAAAACCTGATGAAATACATTGTGTGTTGACTGAATGCCATACCTACACTAAAATCAATAACTTTACGTGTACGCCTGTATTGGCAGTCAATTTGAATTATAATTTGAATTATAATCAATTATAAGCAAATAATTTTAGATTAATTGGGTAACAATTAAAAAACAATGAGTTAACTACAGAACTTTATGTCTGATTATATACACTGTAGGGACAAAAGTTTTGGGACACATGCATTTGGAAGGGTTTGGGCTAGGCCCCTTACTTCCAGTGAAGAGAATTCTTAATGCTTTGTGGACACAGCTTGTGGAAGATTTTTATATACCAGCATGACTGCATTCTAGTGCACAAGCAAACAACATGGTTGGATGAGCTTCAGTGTGAAAGAACTTGACTGGCCACACAGAGCCCTGACCTCAACCCTATCCAGCACCTTTGGGATGAGCTGGAACAGAGATTGCAAGCCAGGCCTTCTTATCCATCATCAGTGATTGACCTAAATGGAAGCATTCATAGTTGCAAATGGGGGGACGAATAACGGCTATGTATTTCACTGCAATTTCAGTCAATTAAGTCAATATTAGTATAATAGTCAGATGTTCCAATACTTTTGTTCATATAGTGGGGCTCAGCATCAAACAAAAAAAGTTAGGATGGATTATAGGCGTAGGCCTATTTAATAACAGTGTGTCTAATAAGCAAGTCCACCAAGTCCTCTGCAAGCACACTTGTGGAGAGTTGTCTTGCAAGGATAATATTTTTCTACGACATGGCTCATAGTTTATTACTTAGTCAAATAACAGTAGACACGCCATAGAACTTCTGCTAAGAACATTAGCACTTCGTAGTGCAAAAAGTTCAGATATTAGACACGCTGCATCAGCATTATGTTCCTATAAAGCTCCAAAATACACAGAACTTTTTTACACAGTCAATGGTTTAAATCATTTATGGTACTGCCTAGTGATGCAAAAATGTAACAGTGTCACAAAGATGGTGGGCCAATCATAAGTTTTCACACACACCACTAAATACAGTTTAAATGCATTTGAACTACATTTATGTGCTAAGAGTTTAGCTTGTGTTATGTTCGAGAATATTAGTCTATGCATTTTAACCATTCATTTGAATGTCCACTGTACTACTAAGAATTCTTAGAAGCCATTTCAAAATAATCAGATTGTGAAACGAGATGCAGTTTCATCAAATAATATATTTAAAAGCCATAGCCAAATAAAACTGGCACATGGGTCAGAGATGTACACTCTTGAAATGTCCTACCTGAGACATGCTCCATTCTGGTTCTAATCATTTGCAGTCAAGTAAAAAAAAGGGCAAAGTGATGATGCACCCAGTTACAATAAAAGACTCCTGCTAGACAGGTTGCGAATCACTGGGTCAGACAACAATAGTGTTAATCCAAATTATATCCTACACTCTGAGCTTGTGTGTGTCGGGTGTGCCAAAGCCCAAATAACAGCGTTAGTAAAAGGAAAAGGGCAGAAAAAAATATCACCATAAACACAGCAGTTAGTTGTTTTGCTGTAAACTGTAGGTCGAAGAGTCAAAGGCAAGACACACACGAATCTTGGACCTGGACCAAAATTTCAGCCTGCGAGTGCTCAAAGGCCCTTCTGAGTGCTTCTCACGAGACTCCCACTGCCTTTCTATGAAGACATGATCCATCATGTTGCGGTATGTCTGCAAAATAACTCAATGTTCAACCATATTTATCAAATCAACTTGAACCTATTAGGGTAATCATCGTTTTGCACATCAATTAAGCCAATTTTTGATGCAACTATAAGCATTGCAATAGCTTTCTTCTTTATACACTAAGACATGTGGCTGTTCAGGCGCTTACCAAGAAGTTATCACAAAGTCTATAAATACAAATTATCAGCAAGTATACCAGAATAATCTGAAACAACTCTATGCAAATCATACTTCGAATTACATTTTAAACAGTGAAATTCTGAAAAGCTTCAAAGCTGAGGATTTGAACTAGCGCACACGGAAGGGTCTCATGTCCCTACTAGGGTTGTCACGGTACCAAAATTTCAGTATTCGGTACCGATACCAGTGAAAATCCACGGTTCTCGGTACCAATT
>JBBPDB010000134.1:5838973-5859740 GCA_037974465.1 Brachypetersius altus
ATCAAAATCTCGATTAATTGAACATTTTAACTCGATTACGATTAATGAACGATTATTTTATTTATTTTTTAATTTTTGCCCTCCTAGTTCACTGACAAGTTTCAGTGTTTAAGCTCTCCATGCTCGACATGTCGGCGGAATAACGTAACGGAGCAGGGTCACGTGACTCCACACGTGGTAGTGTTTTAAAGGGAAAGTCATCGAAATAATCGACCTGGAAAAATTTGATCGATTATAGGTTCTGAAAAAAAACATTCCTGACTGTTTGTACATAAATTGATCACTTTTGCCAGCCATAATTTTTCTGAGGATTTCTGTGTGACTGGAACTTCCTTCCAGTTTCCATACATTTTAGCCTTAAATGATCTTTGAAAGAGGTCAAACAATTCCTCCACAGTCTGTTTACGTATTTTGGCTCTAGTGGTAATAAACTGGTTTTTTTTTTTCTCTAAGGGATAAAGAGAGGCTTGAAAGTTATTTTCAAATTAATTGCTGGTGGTGTTTGGGGCTTTAAACCTCTTGCATTTTATAAGTATATCTGAGGGAGAAGCCTGAAGTACAAGAGTTTTATTTATTATTAAGCTATTTTAAATTCTTTTATGTGCTTTCCTGGATCTAAGTGGCATTTTTTTGGTTGAGTGTCTAGTGCAAAACGTCATCCTATGTGGACCTAGAAGGACATATGGAAACACTGGTGTATGTTAGCCTTGATGCTAGCACGCCGTGGGTGAGGCAGCACGCTTATGTCGACGGAATGGCATGCGGGTCGCCATGGCAACTGAGTTCTTGCCACCGGCGGGTCTGAAGGAGTTCGCCTCCGTGCTTCTGTGACACATTACCCTCCGTCCACTTCCCGCGTCTATACAGAGACAGAGCTCTGAGTGGAGAGGGCAGCCGGGAGCGAGCTGGTCTCTCATAGGTTCAAGATGTGCAATAAGTCTGAATCAGGCGTGGTGTCTGATAGGTTGTTACAGGCCATGTGCACAAATTGTGTTTTTCTTTCCCAAGAGCACAGACGCTGCAAGAAAATATAAAATCCCTGTATGGAACAAAGCAAGAGAAATGGTATATTGTTATTATATTTTAACTTAATAGGCTGCATTTTATGTTTTGTTGCACATTACTGTATGTTTAATTTTACAATGTATTGTATGGTGTCCTTGAGTACCTAGAAAGGCACCTGTAAATAAAATGTATTATTATTATTATTATTATTGTTTTTATTTTTGAATATGTGTGTGAAAGCACTATAGATATGCTGAATCAGTGTGTGCATTCTCAGTCCTCTCTGTAATGTTTTGTGCCTAATGCAGCTGTTCTTGGCCTAATTTTGTGCTCCTTACTAATGCATCCTTTCATAGCAAATAGTGTTTAACCAAGATTTATAGAATGGTGACAAACACTGTATTTAATCTAATGAGAAACTCAAGCACATTTTGATTAGGGATACTGTTTTAGGATTGTTTTTTTATTGTATATTTGGGATGTAATTGCTTTCTAATTTGAAGCTCCACCCAGGATGTAGACCCCACAGATATGATGTGATCCATTACTCTGGATTAGGTCATGCATACAATCAAGTTTTATCTGCAATTATTGCTTCTTTTTACATCCAGAGAGCTTCCTTGATTGTTCCTGGCTGTTATTTATTAATATCAAGAAAAGATTGTACCCATTGCCTGATTTGTGAGGTGGCAGTCAGTTCCAAACAAGACATTTTTACCTTCTGTCACGCGTAGTGTAACTTTGTTCCATTAAGTTTGGTTTCCAGTTTGCAGCTACCATAAATTGTCCTTTTACCTTCTTCGTGTACTTAAACAGTCATAAGTCTATGTACATAAACACTGTAAAAGTTTTCACTCCCCACTCTGTACAGTCCATATATGGAAACCATGCAGCAAAACATTTTCTTAGTGGCTTGTTTTTTCTTGATGTCACAAAACTCTTTACATAGATCTCAGTTCAGCCTGCAACAGGTTAACCCCCTCCGACCATGCTGAGAGTTTTAGGAATGTTTTAGCCTGCACTTCTAGGCACAATACAGAACAGCCAGTCAAAACAGTGGTCATTTACATACATCAGTCTTAAGTGAAGTGAACATTCTGTCATATGTAAACACACCACAGCACACAGTGTGAACAGGGTGAAATTCTTCCTATGCATTTAACCCTTTCATCAAGTGAAGCAGCAGGCAGCCAGGAACACAGTGCCCGGGGAGCAGTGTGTGGGGACGGAACCTTGCTCAAAGGAACCTCATGGGTGCTTAGCAATCTTGAGACAGTAATGAAAAAGCACAGTAATGAAAATAGCCTCTTGGATTGTCTGACAGTAAAAGTTAGCAATTTGGAAAAAGGAAATACAGCTCTTTTGATGCAGAAAGCTAAATAGTCATTAATGTCATCCTAAAAAACAAATCGCAAGAAATTAGTCAAATGGACCCTTTAGAATGCTACAACACTGAGCTGCACTATATTGTTGTAACTAATTGATTTCCGGTTTCATGAGACCAAAGCTTGCCCCAGGGGCAACTTTAGTGTGATCACACAAAAAAATGTATGGGGGACACATAGTAAATGCATATCAATGGAAATACATTAGAATTTAAAGTCTAAGCTCCTGATACAAGGAATCACACCGTACTGCAAACTATTTTTTTAAGATATAGATAACGCAACCCAAACCCGAGCCATACCTGTGCTCCTCGACAGCAGGACCAAAAGAGGGCCATAGCCAAGCTGACCACGTCAGTACTTTTTGATTGCCCAAAAAATGGTCATAATAACCTACATTAACTGTGGGGAGAGAATTGTGCTGCCAGCATGTCCAAAACACCGGTTACTGGACTAAAATACGTTGGAAAAAAATCAAAGTATGCTGCAACTTCCATGCCTTCACAGTACAGTTCAGGTTTTCTGTATTTTAGAAAAAGGCTGTACTGGATAGTTTATCCTCGGGAGAGTCAGTCATGTTCTGTCAGGTTTTCCAAGCCTAGAATCAGCTGCTATGAAAGAATGCATCTGAGAGTAGGTCAATTACAGTTGTGTAAACATAGTTTCTCTTTAATGCTTTTTTCCCTCCTGAAACATATTACTTGTTTTGAATCTTCTCAGACGGTCAGTTTGGGGCACAGTCTACACACTCAACACCCACTGGGATCTCCTCACAACAGGCTTTGCAGGACCTGGTTGCCATAGCCAGGGATGAGGATTGCCTATAGAGCACTTCTGAAGAGACATAAACTGTAAAAGACTCTTGCTCAGGAAGCCGCTCTCCCTTTCTTAGCTGCGTGCAATAGGATTAGTCTTTGAGTGTTGTGTAAATGCTGCTTTTTATAGGACCCCTGCAGAGTGTTGTGGAAAGAGTTAACCAGGAAGATGAAGTAATCCATCCGTCACACCACGAAGACTGACCCAGGAATATCCCCCCCCCCATACACACACACACATACTGCTACCCCGTTCTGCACTGTTTGCCTGCATAGATCAGTGACCAGCCAGAATCTCACTACTGCAAAAGAATTGCCCCCCTGATGCCTCCAGCAGGACTTTAATTCACCTGTCTACATAGACTCTCAGACAGTCTAATCATGTTTTTTGGTGTTTCACTTCAAAATTAGATCTGAAATGCTTCATGGTGCTGGAATGTAGGAGTGGCCGAGCACCGTAGGGGCTGCTCTCTCATCTGGCTCAGCTTTTAACCCAAACTGAAGATAGTGTTCCGTCAACTTGTGCTTTATTACCTTTAAAGTAGCCGTTGGCTTATTTTCTTAACTCCTTATGCTGCAAGGCTGGTAATATAGGTGGGGTATGTAGGCCCACACTCATTCCATCAGCATGTCTGTTGATGCTGATACATAAACAGGTCAAATATTTGCTTTGGCATTAGAGAGAAATATAACATTTAATTCTGCAGAATTACAAATGCAGTACAATAAAAATAAGGCTTTTTATTTTAACTTTTAGTGTTAGCTTAGCATCATAGCATTGCCTAAATGTAACATGCAGCATTCTACTACCAGTCAAAAGTATGAGACCACTGAGATGTTGTACATTTGCTTGCTACATTTATTTGCCAGAAAATGTTGTTATTCATTACGACTGACCTGTTAGGTATTTAATAAGCTATTACGTGGCAGTCAGTAAGATTAAGCAGTTAATGAGTAGGGCTGGGCAATTAATCGAAAAGTAATCGAAATCGACATTCAAAACCTATAATCGATCAAATTTTTCCAGGTCGATTATTTTGTTTACTTTCCCTTTAAAAACACTACCGAGTCACGTGACCCCACTCTGTTATGTTACGTTATTCCGCCGACTTGTCGAGTATGGAGAGCTTAAACACTGAAACAACTGAGCAACTTGTCAGTGAACTATGAAGGCAAAAAAATCAATAAAATAATCGTTCATTAATCATAATCGAGTTAAAATGTTCAATTAATCGAGTTTTTGATTTTAGGCCAAATCGCCCAGCCCTATTAATGAGTGTATTTTAACTTAAAGGACAAACTCTGCAACACCATAGCCACTTGATGCACTGTTATACGTTATTTCTATGTAGCAAAGGAAGCTTGATTTATTTTCATTCAACAACTTTCTTACTTAACAATAATTAAATTAGCAGTTTTTGTAGGGTAATAAACCCTAATTTTGCTGTTGTAAGGTTTATGTTGCCATGGCTACGCTGTTAATCATGTGTTCCTAAACACCCAAACAGTCCTGTCCAGGCAGTATGGGAGTTTTTAACCCACCTTTTTTTATTTTAACCTGTTCGGTATCACATTTCTACACTAGAGGCATAGCCTATGTTACTCTATTCACACACTTTGTTTTGATCATGATCTGCATTTTTTTTCTTCATAGTTTACTAAACTGAAGTCAACCATTGTCAAACAACATCTCTCGTGTATGAGTACAAGACAACGTGCAAGTGGTGTGTTTATCAAGCCTCCTCCTGTGTATGTTCTAAATATTATGCCCTATGAAAGATAAAGTTTGTCATGGCTGCCGTCAGCCACAAATAACCGCCCCTTTCCCACAAGGCAGCTCGAATGCCCTTAAGTGTAAAAAAGGGAAAACTCTTCAGCTATGCCTGCGGCATTCCGCAGATGTTTGTGACTGATGACTCCATGTGTTTCCCGTTTCCCTTTCCTGCCCTCAGGCTGCCTGGGTGACACGCAGTTCTGCTTCCGTTTCCGGCAGGCGGCGGGCAGGAAGTCGTCGCTCGGATGTTTTCTGGACCACTTTGACAGAGATGCGCCCGTCTGCCTCAAGGTCAGGGAGCAGAAGAAGTGAAAATGTTTCTGCGAGAACACACAAGTGCACCCCAGCAGACTGTCTTAATAATATGTTTTCACAGTATCCATCTGGGTTACTCAGGTGGTCCTGGAGGGTCCCGCTAGTTCCACTACACAAACACAACCACCAAACCTGGCAATTAACAGATGCCTAGAAAGGGGTGCATTTAATCAGGGAAATTGCTAGACAGTGTTAGACTCTGGCACCTCAGGACCAGAACTGAATAGCCCTGGTATACAGTATATACAGTTCTGTGCAAAAGTCTTCTATAGAAATAATTTAAAGCCATTTTTCTTGGGGTGTGATTAAGTGTCTTTCTGCTAGGAAAGTTAACATTCGAATACATGCAAATAAACAAGAAAGCAGTAAAAGTATCAAGATTTGTTTCTAAAAAAAAAAATTTTTATTTTATGTGAGCTGGTGAGGAGAACACAGGTTCGGTTCCAGATCCCTTCTTGGTTCCTCCAGCCGTTGTTTGGATTTGTGAAACTCCATCAGCAGCTCCTAATTTAATTTAATGAAGGTCTGATTGAGTCAAACGAGGTTTTTGATGGAAACTACCAGTAATACTGGCTTTTACCAAGGAACACACTAATATGCTGTTCATCAAATACATATTTACTGTATAATGTATTTATTCTTTGTTTTATTTAGTGTATTTAGTAATAATGGGGAATATCATTCCGGTTTTTTTTTTATTCTTTTTGCAAGACTTTTACATAGTACTGCAGTTAAAATAAAAATTGAATGCTCTCAAATTTTTCCTTGCCCCTGACTGTAATGCATGCAGTAAAACCTTTAGGAAATCTGTTGTGGATGATGTTTAATTGAAATGTTGTTTTTGTTCCTCTTTCCTTTGGCATTTAGAAAGACCAGGGTCATTTCTACGGTTATGTTTACTTCAGGCAGGTTCGAGATAAATCGCTGAAGAGGGGCTACTTTCAAAAGGTGAGCCAGTGGACCTGCTTCTTCGACGCTTTCTATTCATAAATCTGCAGAAGAATCAACATGTTTGAATGGAACAAATGTAGTCTTTCAAACTAACAGGAAGAGTTCAGTCAGTATTAACACTACTGTAAAAGGACCATCAATTCTTCTGTCAGTCTTGACTCATCAAGTTCAGTTCCCTGACAGTAATGCAGTTCATAGCCTTGAGAAACCAGAAGCCAAGATCTGTGGCTAAAGTGCAGCAGAGAGCAAGTCCCAACAGTGCATGAAAGTGCCACGTCGCTGCTTTTCATCTGTGTCAACTCTCTACACATTAAAATGACTTGGAGTAGCAGTGCGATTCGAGCCCATCACTAGTCAAGGCTATTCACACCCTGAAAATAGAAGCACCGAGGGCGGACAGAGCATGGAGGGGTTCTCAAAGAGTTTGCGTTCCGACTTCTGGAAGATGCCTGTTGTATGAGTCACCCGAATGATACAATAGTGATTAGTTTTCCTACTACAAGGTCTCTGCACTAGTGTAAGTGGTTGTTATGTAACCTCCGGGCTGAGATCAGTAGTTCAGATTAGGATAAACCACATGCAGTGGAATTCACACGTCAACCTGGAACATGGCTGGGCTTGACACGAGCAGATCCAGCCTCCCCTGTTTTTCCCACATTCATATTAGACAGTAAACATTCCTACATCTCACTACTATTCTGCTACACATATTGAATTTTTGACTACTGGTTGATCTTTAGTAAAAGCTCATATCTCAATCAGTAAATTCGTTGAACTTGGCATGCTTTAGGGGTTACCACTCATTTTCAATGTCGCTGAGCATTAGAAAAAAGAATGAGGGGTTGAGTAGAGTAATAAGCACAGAAATAAAAGATAAAACTTGAGAAAAGATCAACTAACTCCATAAAAAGACCAAAAAAAAAATTTAAACCAGTAAAATTACCGTATGGCATTGTGATTGTGAGGCTGACCTATATATTCAAAGGAAGAGCAAAAGAATTTGGAAACTATACAGTTTTGAATGATTATTTCTATATTGTTTCTTGACCTGTTTTTTTAATCTCAAGTAACATCAGCTTTTTTCTTGTTAACTGTAAATAATGCCTGTTTATTTAATCTAATACAGTTATTGTCATTGTCTGATATTACTTCCGCTGATACCCCGTGTGTGGCAGCCTGTTATGGCAGCTAACAAACTTGGGGCACTAATAAAGGTTTATCTTATCTTATGTCATGTATATTTGTAATTCATAAAAGTAATAATGAACTGTTTAAAAAAATACCTAACCAAATGACTGAATGAAGATGGTGAAAAATTCAAGTAAGCAACTCAACTGAACAGATAAAATGATCAAACAAAATCAAAACAGTAATATGAAACAAATGACAAACATACCAAAATCAAATGAAATGGTTGCAAGCTGAGTGGTGTCTCAATAAATGTTAAAAAGGTCTGGAGACAACAGCACACAGAGTTTGTGTATCCTGTAATAAATTGTTTTTTATGAGTAAAAGTAGTTTTTGGACAGAAATTGCTTTTAGCAACAGCTTGATAGGTGGAAATTTGGGCCACTGTCTAGTGCCAGGAATCTTATTTTGTCCGTTAATTAAATTTTCTGTGTGTGTGTGTATGTGTTGGTTACAGTCCCTGGTCCTCATCAGCAAGCTACCTTATGTCACCTTCTTCCACTCACTTCTGAAGCTAATTGCACCAGAATATTTTGAGAAACAGGAGCCCTGTTTAGAAGCTGGTAAGTGTGATAGATTTGAGATGATGCTTTGAAGCCTATCCAGACAACTGAACTTCCATGAACTCTTCATTACATTTTCATTGTTTTCTGAAAAAAAATCACTGCACAGCAAGAATCAGGATTTATTAGAAGATTGTGTTAATAGATTGTGTTGCTTTGCCAAAGGTCATTTTTGTCTGTTTTTGGGTAACAGCTTGTAATGATATAGACCGATGGCCTACGCCGTGTCCAGGGAAGATATTAACCCTCCCAATCATGGGTGTAGTGATGAAGGTAACTCAACAGTTGTTTTTTTAAGTTAATCTGCACACTCCTCACTATTGGAAGACACTTTTGTAGCTGCTCTTTTATTTATGTATTTATTTATATATTTTTATTCTTAGCCCCATGCTGTTACACATCAGTTCATTAACTGTGCCATCTGTTTTTCTCAGCTACGTATTCCTACGTGTTATGACAAGCCAGGAACCTCGCAGCTTGTGCAGTCCACACCGGTAAGGAGTTTGCTGCTGCCAAACCCGCAGGCTGTGAACTAGACCTTTGCTTGAGTTCAGTTTTGTATATCTAACCATTCGCTGTTATCCGTTGCAGAGCGACAGCCTTGTATCCATTGTACTCCCTACAATTCATGAAGTGGACCTCTTCAGGTAAAACGGGAGATTTTTCCATCATATTTACACTTGGAAATTTAACATTCATTAAAAATGGCTTCTAGTACCCCCTGCTGGTGAAAGTTAGAATGTACGGTTCTTTCTCTCCTGGATGGCTGCCACATTGTTCTTTCCATGACTGTGATGTTTACACACTGGTTGCTGTGGCTCCAGAATGAGCAATGAGTTACAGAAGTGCCTCTTGGGTGGGATAACGTCATGATCATTGTAATTTGATTGGCTGATTCATAGGATCTGTCTTCTAATGTTAAAAAAAAGGTTTAGTGGGAGCCAAAATACACTGGCCTGGCATTTTTCACAATAGACATAATACTTAGGAACTTGGGACAATACATGGGAAATGCTTGCTAAAAAATAACAGTTATGAATGTGGACTCTGGAGTGGTACAACTGTCACAGCACTGACTCTGTCATTAGGATATTGGAGTTTGATGTTAGGTAATGGCCTGGCCATCTGTGGCCAGAAGTCCAGAAGAGCACAAATGGCCTCTCTGGGTAGGCAGGATACGCCTTATCCCCATCACTCAGCCCAATCTAAGCCAGTGCAGACAGCTGATAAACTAGAATAGGTAGTTAGTGTTCTTTTCCAAGTGTTTTTTAACCACAAAGCACATGACACCACTTTGTACTATATGTATAAAGTAAAATACATTCAGTTTGCACAATGAGAGTTTACCCTTCCGTTATTGTGCAAACATTGTGTCTCTTTATTCTCTACTGCAAATTTCTGGATGCTTTTACTTTACATTACATTACAGGCATTTGGCAGGGGCCAAAGTGACTTACAATTTGAAGGCTTCAAAACAGTGAGAAATCAGAGGAGAGTTCAAAGTGCAAATCTTTATTTAGGGAGTAGTGCAAGAAAATGGAAATTTATTCAGATAGAAGAGCGTGTGTGATTTGGATAGTGCATCAGGAGAGAAGGTACTATTTGAATAGTGTTTTAAGTTCATAGTTTTTGTCTACTTTTTTCTTTATGTAATTTACATTTGTTTGTTTGTTGAATAATTCTGTTAGATTACTCTTGGTTCATTTTTTAAATTATTGCTCAAGCAATAATAAAAGAGTCTCAAGAATGATTCAGTGTTACATTTCACTGCCTGTTGTAAATGTATGTGTATCTATCAACGTTTGGAATCTTGACTTGTCCAATGACATTTCAGCCTTTAGAGGAGACATAAGGTGCTTCAAACTGCCACTGTCCACCTGCCCTCCCCCATCCTCCCAGTGTTTTTAGTACTGTGTAACTAGGAGCGTCCAAGCTAGCTTTACTCACACTACGTGAGGTTATAGAAACAGTCCTGGTCTCTCTAGTTCTTGAAATTTCCTCCAGACATTGGGGGACACACCTAGTCAGCAATGCCACCTTTGAATCGAGTCAAATTTTAGTTTTAATAGACACTGTTGTCATAATCATTATTAAAATATCATTACCACAATATGTTCAGAAAGGCTTGTCATGGCATTATTCATCAACATAATGATATAATCTCATCATATTGTAATAAATGTATTGGAGAATTTTGTTAGCAATAATGTTATAAATAAAGGTTTAGCTACACATTATTTTAAAACACATTATTGTTCATTGCAGTGTATTCATGACTGCATATTCATGACATTGCTAAGATGCGGACAGGAGAGCCATTCACAGAGAGACACTACAGAGTGATATTTCATCCCCTGTGGCCTTCCTCCATCTGTTTCCTCCCTGCTGCTTCAAGTCCAGCTGAAGATCCAAACACTTAATGGGGGTTATCAGGGCTCTCAGAATCATCAGTATTCTCCACACGGAGCAGACAGGCTCCCCGGGCTGCAGATATACTGAGAAGCTCTCCGGCTGAAATAGCACTGCTCAGTGTGGCGTGAAGATTGTCTTGTTTTAATGGAAACACCACCAGGAAGCACTAAGAGTGTAAGAGCTCATTTATAGAACTCATTCTATGTTCTTTTTTTCTGTTCTGTAGGTGTTTCTACCCGGTATTCTTTCACATTCAGATGTTATGGGAGCTTGTGTTGCTGGGTGAAGCACTGGTTGTCATGGCACCCTCACCAGCAGAGTCTTCAGATACCGTCCTTGCGTTGGTCAGGTGAGTCGAAGGACACATCTTGAGAGGCCCATGTGATCAGTACAGTTCATCATAGTAAACAACGCTGAATCAATATGAAACAAAATGTTTCCATAGTCCCCCATAGTCAAGTTGCCCAGCCATTTTTGGGTTTGCCTCTGTGCTTTTTTACTAGAGCAACAGCACTAATCAAACCCCCTCCCACCAACAAACAGCCTGCAGACTGCTTGCTGTAATCGTCCTACAGTTCCCTCAAACCAGGTCAGGTTATTAGGTAAGCTCAGTTAGACTTGCTTACACCTTTGTGCTCTCCAAAAAGTTGGGCGACACACTGCACTACACCAATAAGAGCCGTTGGGCCCTTAAAATTCTTTCTCTGCATTCAACCAATTCACCAAGTGAAGCAGTGGGGCCTGGTGATCAGTGTGTGAGTGGAGACTAGCTTACTCAAGCATGCCTCACTGTTGCTATTGGCAGTCCTGGGATTCAAACTCATAACCTTCCGAACACAGGGCAAACTCCTTATGCACTTATGCACCATTAAGCAAAAAATACTGAAATGCCCCAAACACCAAGACAGTGAGAAACAGGATAGCTGCCAGTCAAGGCTCATTTAAAGCTGGTCACCGAGTTGTGCTCTAGGGTTCACCTTGGACAGGGGAGCCAGATGAGTAGGATTCAGTTTGTTGTGATCCTGCAGAGCTGTGGTTCATGCTCAGGCCAATAGGACAACAACTTCTAAGTTACAGTTGCAAACAACAAAGTTCCCAGAATAATCTGAGAGCAGGTGCTGTCATTTTCATAGCTTTCTGTAACATATCACATTAAACAGAAATAAATACGTATGTATCCTAACTTAAATAGTAATGACTCCATTTATATTCTCTGTAGGTTGGTTCTTAATGGATCAATTAGGGACTTTTTCTTACTTTAAAAATGTGTAAATACGTTTAATTAAGCTAACTATTATCTACCTTTTAATTACACTATATTTGCTTAGTTACAATTACAATTATGTTATATTCTCTTATTAATTTTAAGCTTTAATTTTATCATAACTATATATGCAAATTTTTCAGCTGTGGAACTAATGAAGCGTTATCTTTTGGTATTATTTTGGTATTATCAGCTGTATCGCCCCGTTGCGTTACTGTAGTGACTTCCGGCCCTACTTCACTATCCACGACAGTGAGTTCAAGGAGTACACAACCCGAACACAAGCTCCGTGAGTACACCGTGCCTATGCTTTTCAAGCTGCAAACACCCACCTCGACGAACAAGGTCACTAACTGTTCCCAGAAACTTTATTCTGGTTAGATTTGAATATGATTTGTGTCCAGCATAGATAGAACATCGTTGAATTTGATTTTCACTGTAACTACACAGCGTGTCTTTACCCTGAAAATTGACTTATGAAAATGTCTGCAGTGAGACACACTCACCCAGCCCACAGAAAGCCTTGTGCCTGACATTAGAGTAGAATGACCACCATTGATGTAGACTAACATAATTTCCTACAATGACTCTATTGAGTGCAGAACAGAATGGGAATGAGGAGCATTCCAGTCTAACAAAACTATACATCACTCTGATGCCTTTTAAAATCTTTTCATACTATATACATGAATGAAATGCTATTAATGCAAAACAGCCATTTCCCCAGAACATTTATTATCTGTGCCTGGTCACAGCTGGCCTAATGGATATTACTATTCAAAATGTTGGGCTCCCTTGTTTTATTTTTTGTTACTAACAGTGTGATCAAATCTAAGATGCAATAAACTAGCTGATAATTATTTCGTGTTTTATACGGTTAACAAAATGGAGTAAAATGGTTTTGTATGATTTTCTGTTTACAATAATATTAGTTTTCAGTAATTGTCAAGGCCTGCCTTGATATCATTTTTGAAACATGTCTTTGTAATACTTTGTCTGTCCTTTTACACAATATGGACAGATGTTTGTGGACGCCTGACCATCATACCTATATGATCCCATTGCAAAACAAAGGGCATTAGGTATGGCTGGAGTCATCCCCACTTTCCTCCAATAGTCCCCACTCTTCCTCCACAAAAGATGTGTGAAGTGTGTCTGTTGGAATTTGTGTGTGGGCAAGAGACCATATTTGAGGTCAGGCAGTAAGAAGTCCTGGACAATAAACATTCCAGTGCATCCCAAATGTGTTCATTTGAGTTGAGACACTGCATTTCCTAGACACCAAACTTTATGCATCATACTTTTTGCACAGGGGCACAGTCATGCTGGAACAGGAAGGGGGATTCCCTAAACTGGTGCCACAAAGTTGGAGGCATATAATTATCTGAAGTTTTTGTATGCTTCTGCATTAACATTACCTTTCACTGGAACTAAGGGGCTTGCCCAAACTATATCCCTCCTTTACCAAACTGTTTTTCACTGTGGATTTTGGTAGGTAATGTTCTCCTGGTATCCACCAAACTCTGGTTCACACTACCAGATAGTGAAGCATGATTAGTCATTCCCAGATCACCTGCACTCCTACATTAGAATGGGTGACCACATACTTTGGGCTTTAGTGTGTCATCATCAACGGAATTCATCATTCAGTGTTGTCCTGCTAATTATTTCATGTCCGTGCAAATTAATACACTCCCCTGTAGCAGTGATTTTAACTTTTGAACAGTAGTTCCCATTCATTTTACTTCTTCAAGCCTTTCTTAAATATACTGAAAATAATGCAGTGTCTAATATGCTAATTTAGAGTGAAAGGTGTCCAACCTACAGTTGTCCTGTGGTCAGAAAGCGACTAATGATAACTAAGAGGACAGTAGAACAGATGAAGCCAAACATGCTAAAATAATCATCCAATTTCAACCAATCTGTTGGAACACAGTAGATATTATGTGCCATATATGAGCTTGTGTGTTGCTATGTGGAATATTTTGTTTTCTCAGCCCTGTTAGTGTTTGTGCCCGTGTGGGTGTCAAATCGAATGCAGTATTCTTTAAATAGATCAGTCTTATTTTGAGGCAAAGGGAGCAATACTTAGCATCTATTGTATGTACTTGAGGTGCAGTGTATTTAATTTGTCCATGTAATGTTTGCAGGCCGTCTGTCATTTTGGGGGTAACAAACCCTTTCTTCGCCAAAACTCTTCAGCACTGGCCTCACATCATTCGCATAGGAGACATGAAACAAACAGGTAACTTTTGAAAATTCTCTGTTGACTTTTCAGGGTTGATTGCTGACATGTGATAAGAGAAAAGAGTAATATAGTATTTAGGAACCTATTGATCTTAAATGTACAATAGCTGGTGACTGTCAATGTGCTTTATGATGGTGGACCTTAATGAATAAAAGTGATTCAGAGACGTAGTTTTGAAGCAGTACCTGGAAAAGATATGCTGACATAGCTTACAAGGAAGCATGTGACACAATTTTGGCGTCCAGTTAATTTTAATTGATTTTATTTAATTGTTCATTGACTGCAAGTATACAAGATCACAGTAACTATTTTGCTTTCTGGCTGTGCTCAGTAGCTCCCAACTCATTATTGTCATAGTCAAACCAACAAACATTACTCACTACTGACTTATAAAGGTCTGAAACGATCCGTGAGATCCGAGTGTTAAATTATTACTTGAACTATATTCATTTAGGTATTTGGTATTTGCAAGATGTAGGAAATTTAAAGTGTTTTTATTTTTCTTTTACTAGGAGAGATGGCCAAACAGATGAAAGTGAAGAAATTAAAGAATCTGAAGACTCTGGATTCCAAACCAGGTGAGATGCCGACCCAGCTGATGTATGTAAACATACATTCTAAATATATTGCAAAAACTGTCCACTTTGAAACCTACTGTTCAGTCTTAACAGAAATGTAACAAAGAGTTTAATTCTAAATAGTTATAGTTATAGTTTGGTGTTTATGTGATACACGTGTTATTTGACCTTAACAGGTGTATATAGCGCGTATAAGCCGTTCCTAAACAAAGATGAAGAAATCATCAAGCAGCTACAGAAGGTCAGCATCAAAAACCTAAATTTGCTCTGCCATTAATAGACCCTTTTATCAGCTCAGATATTTCTAAATGTCTGTTTCTTTTTATTTTTATTCAGGGAGTTCAGCAGAAGCGTCCCTCCGCAGCCCAAAATGCAATTCTGCGGCGATATTTCTTGGAACTGACGCAGAGTTTCATTATTCCTTTGGTAAGAAGTTTTCTTACCAGTTAAACGAAACTAATAGTGAGGTTAAGAATGTAAATTGTAATCGATTAACGTTTTTAACTGATTGGTTTCGTAGACAGTTGTTAAATGAGAAGCAGTGTGTTAATTATCCCTGATGTTTCAGGAGCGCTATGTGGCCAGCTTGATGCCTTTACAGAAGAGCATTTCTCCTTGGAAAGTAAGGTTTATTTATTTTTTTGTTCCCTTAGTGATCTTTAGTTAAACTTGTACCTCACCATTCATTTCACTCCTTTTCACACCCTACCTCTCTCTGATTGTATTCTGTCAGAGTCCTCCTCAGCTGAAGCCTTTTGTTCAGGAGGAGTTTATGAAGACTCTGGAAAAGGCTGGGCCTCAGCTCACCTCACGCCTCAAAGGAGACTGGATCGGCCTTTACAGGTAGAGTTCAGCAGCCGAGGTCCCCAGATTTAAAAAGAACAGCAACATGCATCTCAGGCTTGAACCACATTCAAAGGTGTAGTCATGCATGTGGGGTCCTTTGACTTACAATATCTAAAAATGTCATATCTATCAACTTTAAAACCAATTCAGTGACAGGAATTAATCTAGAGTCTTAGCATATGGAGTTACATTATGTCCACAGCAGAATATCCATAGTTACATTTCTAGGCCTGGAAGAGGATTTTAAATACCTTACATTTCCAGACTTCCCAAGACTTTTCGATTCACCCTGGAGATGCAAAGCTGATGTGGCTGACCAAATGGAAACATATAGGTTTAACAAAATGGTGAATTTTATTGTTGATGACAAAGCTCTTAAAAGACTACAAGATGTTTAATAAAATATATAAATAAACCCACAATATGAGCAGATCATTGTTTCTCTGGAAAAGTCTCCTAGTCTTTGTTTTAAAATTGTTGTTTTGAGTTGTGGGGTGCGGGGGAAGACACTCCTAAACCTGAAGGTTGTGATTAGTGTGTTAGTATGGTACTAAAGTATTAGGTTGTGGACATCTACACTCTTCACTTCTCAGTCAGGCAGTGAAAGTTGAAGAAAACATTTCATGTAATGTTTTTTTTCCTCTCATACAACCATTGGATTTAATCTGATGTGAATTCCTAATCTGATCTTGAATTCTCAAAGTAAACATTAATGTGTTAAACTAAGAATGCATTGAATGTTGGCAACACAAACATCCGGCAATCTGAACTGCTGATCTCACACATTTGCTTTAAATCATGTAATGGTTTTAAAAATAATCTGAACTAATTGATGTTTGGTCACATTTTTATGAACAACACTGTCCTACAAGCATTAGAAGTTCACATCTTAAAGCCTGAATGTTGTATAATAAGAACTATGCACAGGTTAGGCTTTTTATGACCCACATCACCCAACCGAGCCTCAAAAATATTCATTAACCAGCAACCCAAACCAGACTGGACCTGCAGTGTCTGTTCGTCATTTAAAACTTGGTCAAAACAGTGCTTTGTCACTTGTTCTCCTGCCCCGCCTGCAGTTTAGTGTAATAAACTGATCAAAACTCTCCTGGGTCAGGTGTTATGGGTATGAAACGCACATCAGCTACTGGAAAGTTATACAAACCTTGCTTTTTGTCCTAAAAGTAATCCTTAATGAGCTTCTGCGCATGATCTCACCTGCAGGCAGTTCCTCAAATCACCCAACTTCGACGGCTGGTTCAGGAACCGCAGGAAGGAGATGACTCAGAAACTAGAGGCTTTGCACCTAGAGGCGCTTTGTGAAGAGGTGAGAATGACGAGCTGCAGTAAACATGTTTTGCTCAAATGTAATATGTACCTTCAAAGCCATGGTGAAGAAGAACTTATTTTTGTCCAGGATCTCCAGGTGCGAATTCAAAAACACACAGAAGTGGAGACAGTCGACCTTGTACTCAAGTTGAAGGACAAACTGGTTGGTATTTTAATGCCTGGATGGTTCCTTTTGGTTTCAGGATTTACTTAAGCTTCAATGTATTTGTTACCCTGCGCCCCAACTTAGAAGTGTGGGTTCTACTCAGTTTGTTAAAGGAATAGTTCGATTTTTTTTTTTTATCTAATTAGTCAATAAGGCAAATATGTCTTTAGTTTTAGTTTTCTTTAGTTTTATACGTGAAGTTTTATAGGCTAATGGAGCGAACACAATGGTACATTAATAGGAGTTGTGTAAACTGCATATCTAAATCATCGACACTTGCCTTGAGTAGTTACAAAAAATATACAAAAGTAATTCAGACTATTCAAGGTGTTTTCTAAATTATGCAGTTGACAGTTGTCATACAGTGCCAGAATCAACATAGACTGGGTTTTTTCAGGCATAAAGACTGCATGATGCTAATTGGTGGGGTATAGGCTTCAGTTACTTGTTAGATACATTAATTTAGTAGTTCAAGCGCTAAGTAGTCAATCTTGGGACATACACATGTCTGGGAAGGTCGTCTTCAAGACTCTTCATCATCAGCAGCTGTAAACATGAGATGAGGACTTCGGTGAAACACGCAGCAACATTAAACAGAGTGCAAGTTATTACAGAAACAAAGCAGAAACTATTGGTGGAGTGTGTAACAGTATGGTGTGGACGCTATGTAAACCTTCCAGAGTGACTAGTATAACCCATAAGTGTGGTATTGTACAGGAGGCAGTTACAGCATTGAACAAGTGCAGTGGTTGACAGAAACAATATGGTAGAGAATACAGTGGTGCGAATGGGATGTAAATATGAGACAGTACACTAAGTAGACTGTGGTTTAACAGTGGTGAGAGTATATAAACCTTCCATAATAAATAATATTTCACATACATATATTATTGCACAGGAGGCAGTAAGAAGAATATGCACAAATGAAACTTTTCGCGGATGTTTCTTTATGATTTGCCTCGTCACGTATTTTTGCTATGCTCTTCCAGACGCAGGCGGAGAAAGAGCGCCTGCCAGTGAAAGTCGGGACGCTGGCCAAACTCGAGGCCCACATCCAGTCCGTCATCCTCTCGCTTCCAGAGGACCTGCAGGGCATCCTGCACAAGCCTGCCAGCCCCTGACAAGAACTACAGCTTAACCAGCGTCAGGATGCAACGACAGAGCTGAAGGCTGTATTTTAGCGGCGGAAGGAGACTTGGGACCTCTTTTGTGGATTTTAACAGGCTCTATTTTCAAGTGCAATTGTTTCCTATAGACTTGTGCCCTGGAGTGGGGCAATGCTGGCATTGCCGGAGCCACTAATGTTGATATCGGTCCATTAACATTCGACTCACTGTACGTTTGGTTTTTTTGGGAAGGTGATGCACATTCTCGTAAAGTTCCACATCATACTGCACGTCTCTCACTGTGTGAGACCGATGTTTTGGAGTACAAAAATATCGCTGCCTGGTGGGGAGAAACCACAAGGAATTTTGGAAGTCTATGATCAATACTGGGTGAATATTTAAATGAAATGTTAATGGAGAAAATTCCTGGAGGGAGGCTTCTGTTGTGGTAGTACATGACCAGCTGTGTTTTTCACTGGGACATGCAGGTTTTCGGAAGCGCAACTCTAGATGTTTTCAACTGGATACACCATAACAGTTCTACATCAAAGAACTGGCCTTGGTCTAGTGTGGTGTAACACACTGGTTAGGTACCCAGTAATGAGCAGGGAGTAAAGAGAAATTGCACTGATATAGCAGGTTGATGGGGTTGATCATTACTGCAACGCATGAAACATTTTTAACACTAAGAGCACACAAAGAAAACCTGGAATATATAATGAATAATGAAGGACCACTGAGTATTTTTCTGAAGGGCAGAAAGAACACGGTCATTATATCAAAATGTGCTGTATATGATGTCATTCAGAGTTTAACATTCATATTTTTTCAGTGGAGAAATGACTTTCTAATAGTGAAAGGGAAATTATTATTGCCTTTTCAACATATTTCCTTTACATCTAGGATAACGGAGACAGCCCAGAACTACTGATGTACTATAAACAAAGAGATGTCATTATTTTTAGTCATTCCTTAGTGTATTTCTTAACAAAAATGAAACCTGGCCTTAGAGTGCAAATCATAGGCTTATATGAAGTATGCATGGGAAGGGCGCCCCCTAGGGGTTTTAGTTCGTTGGAACAGGTTACCTGCCTTAGCATCAAGCTGTTTATTTGGCTTTACAGTCATTTTAATCCAAACCAAACACTGCTTTACTGACAGTTCCATTTAGTTTAACTGACCTTTACCTCAGTCCTGCCCATGTTTTCCGAACAACCAATGTACTTTTGATCAGTTCTGAAAAGCATTTCTGGGATTCTAGCACTTGCATTGTGCCTTCCATTCATAGTCAAGTTAAAGTTCTTTTCTTTCGTCCCAGATATCTGACCGATTTTATGCCTCTTTTATGACCAAACATGCTTCTGTAACACTTGTGCAGTGAACATGAAAAAACACTTTTTAATCATTTCTTTCTCGGTTGTATGTTGTTTTATGTTAAGCATCATGTTTTGTGTGCGTGTGTACTTTGACGTGTTCAGTTTAATAGGAATTCCACCGATTTTTCAGAATTTCTGCACAATGAAAGAATTAAGATCCGACTCGGAGGTGAACGTAGTCTGTTTCAATTTAAAATCCTTCATTCTAGAGAACCTTAGAGAAGTAGAACCGTGAATGGAACCAGGCGTCTACAGCCTCTAAAAGCGCTCTCACAAAGTTACTGCATTAAATGGTTATGAAAACACTGCCTGATGTCTGAGAAATTGTTTATCATTGTGTGAGATGATTTGAATGTATTGATTTCTAGCCCGTTCGTGGTGGAGGGGTCCATGCAGGACATCATAAGCCCACGTTTTCAAATAAACTTTAGTTCAGCTTTACCAATATCATTATTACATTTAAGTACTCAGGATAGAGATTTGATTTATTCATGGCTTTGGATAATAAGTAACATGGCTATAACTATGTTGCACACATTGCGCCCCCTGGTTCCATTCAACACCACTGTTGTCGGTCATTAAGTTTCTCTATGAGCCTTTTTCCATCAAACCGCTCAGAAAAACTTTGCCTCACTGATATAATTGTGCAGGAATTTTGCAGGAATTCATATTACTTACATGACGCAATGTAAAAAAAAAGAGAAAATATACTGAACGAAAGATCATGTACATGATTAGAAGTGCAGTCGCTGGAAATTTCTTCTATCGTGTGCCTTGCAGTGAGGAGCAAAACTAGGAAACAACCAAAGATACCGACCACCATCATAGTCTGTTTTTATATGTATGTATAGAAAACTGACAGAAGTACAGAATCGTTGACTGACACCTGGAGTTTCAGTTTTTATGTCATCATATCAGTTCTGGAGAGTCCGAATGAATCCTGTTGCCGCAGTTTATAAAGTTTATGGCCGGTTTCACCTGAATGGCTGGTTTAATCGGCCCAGACTAGGCCTAAGACTAAGCATGGAGGATTAATTTTCTGTTGCCTTTCAGTCCAACACGTCAACGAGGGCCGTCAACCTGAGCCAGTCTCTAGCAGTCGGTGCAAACCTGTAATAACTGGTTGTTGGACAACCACTCGTGTTTTATACTTAAAGAGGAACTTATTTTAACATGCTTGAATTTTATATGAAGGTCTATTCTGTTATTCTGCTACTCAAAGAACTGCTTACTGTTGCGTATAACCAGAGTGGCCACTTAACAGTATTTTGTAATATCTGTATTTTTGGATCCTGACAGTTTCTATAGGAAGTTAATGTACAGTCTATTGTTGTGTAATAAAGGTGTCGTTAAAGGGCAAATACTATTCTGCAAAGGATGCTGAACGGAGCACAGATGTGATACATATTACGCCAAGTCCTATATTTTGGCATTTATATATATATA
>JBBPDB010000134.1:5873846-5892972 GCA_037974465.1 Brachypetersius altus
ATTCGGCCGGAAGCAGTAGGTCATCCGGGAACTTCTCGCCTACTGTTTTTCCCATACTACGAATTTGGACATACTACTTGCCTCGCATACTGCTTTTCGCATACTATATAGTAGGCAAGTATGCGATTTCGGGCGCAGGGCATGACTACCTGGAGCCCTATATATAGGCCCACTGACTGTGATGCTAATTAGTGGACACACCTTGAATTAACATGTCCCTTTGGTCACATTATTATCAGTCTTTTCTAGGGGTACCATCATTTTTGTCTAGACCTGTTCCATGAGTTTATTTTTTTTAATAATTCCGTTGAAGCATGGTAGAAAAGCAATGTCTTACTTTCATTGGTTAACATTCATAGAATTTTTATTTATTATTACTTGTCAGATTAAAGTTATTTCTGTGACCATTGTGAGTTTTTCATTCATTGACCGAAGGGTACCAACAATTTTGTCCACGTGTGTATATATGATATTTGTCATAAGGGTTATCTTATCTTACCATTTCTTGAATACAGTGTTGGACACACTGTTAGTATTATATAGTTTTTTATATTGAAATAGTTGGTCTTAATGCCATTTGAATGTACCTAAAATAGATAAGAAAGGGATTTCTAGCTTTGATTCCTACACAAAGGAGTCCTTGTGTCGGTTATCCTCCAGCAGTGACACAAACATTGCAGCAGGCATTACACCTTGACCTACACTTTTGATAATGAGGGATCCTGAATGGTTCTTGGCTTGGAAGCACAGTTCTAAAACATTTACATTATGTGGAGGTTCTACCATCAAAGGTTGCCCCTCAAATGCATCCCTCTTTGGAACCCTTTGTAAGAGGGATGGGAACTAGAGATTAAATATCAGTGGAACCTGCATGCACAGCAGTATACGGTGGAGCGAATTGTGAAGCCCTTGCACTTATGCAGTGTAACTTAATCATTCTGATCTGCCCCAAGAGCCCCCTCTGAGGAGACGCTCTGGTAAACGAGATCACTGGGCCAGGACCATGCAAGCGGCCTTGGTCTGTCTCATGATCAGATATTTATAGCAGGGCCGTGACATAAATAACCTAACATGCAGCTTAGGAATCAACCCCCAAACCATGAAGTGACAGCGGTCATGACAGCAGTGCAGCTTTTTTGGTAAACGTGACATAAACAATCGTCACTGGGGATCACCATTGTTGACAGTTGTACGAAGTTGGTGAGTACTTCTTTAGTTTGTGGGCGTTATCCAACGAAGGCTCATGCAAAGCATTAAAGCGCATCTTCAAGTCGTATTTCATGGATGTTTGTTTATTTCATGGAGCTACGCATGTTGAGAGAAAACACTCAGACCTGCCTATTAATGAGTTCATATTAGATATTATAGGCCATTATTGCTAATATGTAATTAGAAATACAAGCATTTGTTTACATTTCTTTATCTGGACATCGGTACAGTTTGTGTATATTTAAGTATGCACGTTTATAATGGGCTATAATATGTAATATATAAAAGTAAGTACGCCTGGATAAAGATCCACTTATGCAATTCAGTGTCCATTTTACACTCATATTCATCCAGAACCTCGTGCCTAGAGGTTGGATGGCATGCATGTCGAATGGCCATGTAATTTCTTTATTGACAGTGAAGTCACTGTCAGTGATTGACAGCGACTGACAGTGTTTTCCTGTAAAGACTGTAGAGGACTGATTGATAACCACAGGCTGATATTCAAGAGCACCCCCCATGGATTTTGAGCCAGCAGAAGAGGTTTTTGATGAGGATGTGGCCACCCAGTACATGATAGAGCAGAGCATTCTGCCAAACAATAAACAGGTTGAGTTCAAGGACATCTTTTCAGAAGATAAATGCAGGTAGACTTTGTTTGTGACAGAGTTGAACTGTCTTTTGTCTGTTTGCCACTAGTCTATATACCATTATTGAATGATTAATTATCTGTTTACATAAAAAAACCCCTAAATGCTTGTCCATAGGATATTACGGACTAGTCCGGAAAGGGACAAAATCTCCGGTGCCATCAGTCGAGGTGAGAGCATTTGGAGAAAGTGTCTTTCTGCAGTAATTGCTTGTGTTACATGCTCCACTGAGTGGTTTTGTGTTGCTGATTGAATGCCAGGTGATGAGGCTGCGCTCCGTAAGCTCACGGTTCACCAGGACGCTTTCTCTGAGGAGGACAATACAGGCCATATTCCCTTACATGAAGCCGCCATGCAGACCAACCAGAACATCCTTGAGATCACTTTCAAAGGTCTGGAGTGACATCAACTGCTCTTTCACGGATCTCTACTTACCTGCAATATGGCAGTTTGGCTCAAATATTTCACCACAGCCATTGAATGCAACCATGCAGTGACGCAAGGCATTTAAAACACCAACACTACGAATACAGCCCTTCAAATAAGTACATTAAGTCCATTTACGGTGTCCCCAACAAATACTGAAATAATACTGCAATAACTGAACAAGCTGAATAGCATTGAGAATGAATGATAAAATCAATATCCAGGATGCCTAGCATTTAAAATAATTTAAAATAAAGGGGAACACCCAAGCTTTGAGCCTATCACTGGAGTTTGATCTCTGGCCCAAAGCCATCCATAGCCAAGAGTCCAAGAAACAAAATTAGCCTCTTTCTGGATGGGTAGGATGGCCTTAGTTCTCCCACCATCACTCAGCATGATGTTAAACAAAGGAGGCATCTGTTAGTAGATCAAGCAGTTACTTTTCTTTCTTTAGGTGTGTTAAGCAGCCCAATGATGTGATAGATAGCAGTTTTAAAAATAGGTAGCGGTGCTTCATGTTCTAGCCGTCATCCTGCCAACGCAGCAACATGTGATGGGAGACCTAGCAGCGTGTGGGATTTGGCAATGACTAAACTGGCAATGACTTAATTTCCTTCTGATGTATTGCTATAACTACATTCTGTAGGTTTTAATCAAATAAACATGACAGGTAAACAGTAAGAGTTAACAGTTTCTGATCTGTCTGCATACTTACAGCATCTCCAACAGACGCTAAATGCAAAAAGACTCATGGGGGTAAGACACCCCTTTTCTTGTCTGTAGAAAAGGGTTTTCTGGACAACGCCTACTATCTTCTGGACAATGGGAGCAGTCCAGATTGCCTGGATGTTGAGGAGGACACACCTCTTGTCATCGGTCAGTAACGCAGCTACTTCAAGTTGCACTTTAAATTAGAGACTCCCAGCACTGCAGCCAAGTTGACTCCACTGAATTTAAACCAAAACCATTGATGAAAAAATACAGCAAGTCCTACACTAAGTCCCATTTTTGGTTTGTTATGTGTCATTGTGCAAATCACATGCCTAAGTCCATTAAAAGATCTGTACAAAATTCAGCCTTTGCTTGAAACAAGTGTATGGGTAATTTGTTAATTCATGGAATATGAGCCTCCATTACTCATTAACTACAGCAGCCTCACAGACCAATGAAATATGTCTTTCCTAATCAATTACATGTGTGAGGGCAGTTACATTTCTTGCTGCAGGAGTTCCACATTCCTTGTCAGTTTTGGACCATGTCTTTTTTTATTTCCACAGCTATAAGAAGCAACCACTATGACATGGTGAAGCTCCTTCTCTTCTTCAATGTCCCTGTGAACCAAGAGGGTGCCAACCGGAGAACAGCGCTCCATGAGGCCGCCCGCTTGGGTCTGACTGACATTGTGAACTTGCTGCTAAAGTCAGGAGCTCATCCCGACCCCAGAAGTGCCTACGGCCTCACTCCACTGGCCCTGGCCGCACAAGCCGGACACTTGGAGATCGTGAAGGTCCTTCTAAAAAAAGGTCAAAAACTAGCAGACTCATAAAGAAAAGCTGAACTATTATGGCACTATCCAGCAAACAAGAGTGATTCACCATATACTCGAGGCTCTGCTTACCACATTTACGGAGCTCTTTAAATAACATTCAGATCCTTGAGAATCTCAATATATTTGCGTAGAAAACTTTTTTACTATACATCACAATCCCAAAAACTTCTTTAAAGAACACTTTCAAGGAACTTGGGTTTCGAGGCTTACTGCTGCCACACTGCTGTAACTACTACTAAACACTGTAATGTCTGTAATGTCATTGTCTGCATTGTTGTCTTTGTAGAAAGTTTACGTTGCGTGTTGACTGCATTATCTGTAAATAATATGTGCATTGTCCGAATTGTTTTATATAATGTATGAAACCCTTGTACTTTGTGCATTGTCTGTACTAGAGAAAAACCAAAGGCCAGGACCAAATTCCTTGTGTGTGTGTCCATATTTAGCCAAAAAATCTAATGCTGATTCTAATGCAACAGACTATGAAACAAGATTTAGGTATTGAAAAGGGGATCTTACAAGCTTTCTTTGACCTTTTTAACAATAGCCCTCATAGAACATAATTATTATATTTCAGATTCATTATGCTGGATGTCAAGTAGTTGCGTTTGACCTGCAGGGGCCGATGTGACCTCACAGGCTCAAGACAGTGCTACTATCCTTTTTGAGGCATCTGCGTCCGGGAACCCTGATGTCATTTCTTTGCTGCTGAAGTATGGAGCTGACGCTAATATACCCAAACACACAGGCCACCTGCCCATTCACAGAGTGGCCCACCGTGGACATGTGAAGTAAGATTTCATACACAGCCTGCTGATTGTTGTTCTTGTTCATGTTTTCACTTCAGGCTGTCTCATATTCAACTGCCTAATTCACTTTGCCAATTTAGTCACTATCAGTTCTCACTCACTCTTTCTCTTTTACGCAATGCTACCAAGCACTGAGGGCGTGAATCCTTTAAGCTTCTCGTTAGACGAAGTCATCAGACACCTCAACACACTTGGAGAGGCACATTACATACCAACTCAAGTGATAAGTTAATGTCTGGCATCAGTGATAAAGGAGTGCCAACAAGGCACATCCAAGTTAAATCAAATCAAATCCCAACCCCTAAACTACAGCTGAAGTTGCTTTGCTATTTGTTTTTGTTTGATTCACATTCTCTAATAATTCATACGTATTGCACTTTTGACATTTTCAGTTCGTTTTGATTTTACAAAATTACAAATACACTCTTCTATATGCACCACAACGATCATGTTTTATCAAATTCAAAAGATAAATTATCATTCATTAGCAAAAATGTGATCTTAACTGAATTTTTTGAACCTGCAGTTGACAGAATTGACCCGAGCTATAAAGGAATGTTTTTCATGACATATAGATGCAACTGCTTTTAGAAGTACATAGATATACTGAAAATAAGTCTCTTCTTTCTCTAGAGCTTTGGCTTTACTAATCCCTGAGACCACCTGGGAAGCTGTGGATGAGAGTGGCATGAGCCCTCTTCACTGTGCTGCCGCCGGTGGACACTTTCAGTGCCTGGAAATGCTGCTGAATGATGGTTATGACCCCAACGACATGCTGCACCCCTCTGTCCGTCGCAATTATGATGACCAGCGCAAGTCTGTCGTGTACTTTGCTGTCTGCAATGAGGACCTGCGCTCCACAAGGTTACTGCTGGAGGCTGGAGCCATGCCCAACCAGGACCCAATCAAGTGCCTGCAGGTGGCGCTGCGCCTGGGCAACTACAAACTCATAGACATCCTCCTGAGGTACGGTGCCAACGTCAACTACTACTGCAGAGTGAACACCACACACTTCCCCTCCGCCCTGCAGTACGCTCTGAAGGACGAGATCGTCTTGAGAATGCTCTTCAACTACGGCTACGACGTGCAGCGCTGCTTCGACTGTCCATACGGGGACAGGCCTCACGTTCCTGATGACTACGAAGGCTGGACCCCAACTGTCATCAAGGACACCGCGGTGAGAGACAAAATTTATCCAATGAGATGTGATGAAACTCCAATAGACTAAGAAGAAGAAAAAGACATACTTATCATTTAGTGGCAAAAAATGCATCTCACTGCAGAGTCAAAGGTTTCAATACCAGGGTTTCATGTATGCTATTGCAGACCTGTATTATTAAAGTATTACACTAGTAATATATACTTTTTTAACTTAAAAGTATCAAAATGATATTTCTTCAAATAAGCTAATAATAAAACATACATTTCTATCAATAAGGGACAGAGCTTATCTTTTTTTATATATTCTATCAAACAGAAGATTTTGTGTTTATGGATCCTAAAATGGGGCAAAAAGATGTAACACCTTTTAGGCTAAATCTAACAAATAATGGGAGACTTTTGTTTGATTTCTGGTCAAAAATACAACTAATTAATTTTTTGTCTGCAAAAATTGGTTGCCCAGCCACATGTCACAGTGATGACAATAACAGGCCTTACTGAGTACAGTTTTGCTGAGGTCTGGATAATATAATGTATGTATATTTATTGTGATGAAACACAATATTTATAGTTTTGACTGTATTGTGAACTGCTAACAGACTGTTTTATTACAGAGCATAATATTCCATGTCATTTTTTTTTGTGCATTGACATGAAAACAATGTAATGCTGAATTAAAAGTATTGTAATCGTAGCACTTGACTATATATTTTTTAAAATTTGTTTATTTTAATGACATGGCCTTGCAGTATTCCATATTTGCCATATCACAAAGAGCCCATAGTTCTACTTATAAAACTACTTCAAATTCCAGACACAAGTCCAAATAGTTAAACAAGTAATGACGTTAAAACAGCCTGGTTCTGCAAAGTGGGAAAATCACCTCCTTTGAGGGACTCTCTGCTGTTCTTCGGTTCTTCTGCTGTCATGTGAAATGTGTTTTATTATTGCTACTTTTTTCATGTGTTCCTACCCTGCAGTTCTGTGAAGTGATATCTGTCTACTGGCTGAAGGATCTCGCTGGAAATCTGGTGCACATCATGTTAGATTATGTCGACCATGTCAGGTTTTGTTCAAAAATGAGGAAAACACTGATGGAGCAGAAAGAGTGGCGAGAAATCTGCAAAATTCAAGGTGAGTTTTGGAACAGGTTTAGTTTAAAACTACTGTTTTTTTTTATCTTTAACTTATTTATGTATCATTATTGTATTTTTGAGTCACTGTAAGTAGACTGGGAGTCTGAACACCATGCCATCTATGGTTGAGTATTTATGCTCTCCTAAAATGTACAGACAGTATAAAAAGGGCAGCAGTTCATGTAGGTTTCATCCAGCAACAAATCTGTAAAAAGCTTTAATCAAATAATTTTTAACAGATACCTGATATTCTCCAATTAAAGCAATAGATCGGCAAACAGAATCCAAAATTTTCTCCTGACTTAAAAGTATTCTGTCGGCAAAAATGTATTTTGCGTCTGCTTCTTTAGTTCTGTACTGTGCACAGTGGGATTTGCATGTTACTCACTTAATAATGTTTAGAGTTTGGCTCTGCATCACCACACAATCAGTTAATAGGAGTCAGTAGATTCTTTCATTTTATAAAGGAAACTTGTTTTATATGATATATTTTCGTTTATAGTTCATCACTCAATACTTGACATGGATAAAATGAAATGGATACATTATTTTTAAAAAATGGATAAAATGTGCAAAATTGTGGCTGGTATTATGTGAGACTAATGTAGCTACAAGTAATGGGAGCTTGTGACAACCAACTGGAATCCTTCGAACATCAATGGTAAATTAGCTATATTTGAGTTGAGGGGAAATGTGATTTTTTGCCACTTTAGTCTCATCATTGGCCAAATATTTCTGAATATATTGGTGGTCTAGAGGTTAGAGAGTTGCCTCTGTGATCAGAAGGGCATGGGTTTGAATCCCAGGACTTCTAGTGGCACCACTGAGGTACCCTTGAGCAAGATACTCACACGCTGCTTGCTGGACGCTGTGTTCCTGGCTGCCTGCTGCTTCACTTGGTGAATGGGTTAAATACAGAGAATGAATTTCATAGTGTTCACACTGTGTGCTGTAGTGTGTTCACATATGACAAATAGACACTTTACACTTGAATTCTTGCAGAGAACACACGCTGCCTGCAGCACCTCTGTCGGCTGAAGATCAGGCAATGTTTGGGCCGTCTGCGCCTCAGAGCTCCAGTCTTCATGAGTTTCCTGCCTCTTCCAAACCGCCTGAAGGAATATATCTTATATAAAGAGTATGACCTCTATGGTCAGCAGTGCCAAGGTCAGTCGAAGTGACACGGCTGCAGAAATGATTGCAGTTGAGTGATGTGCACAAATGAACTGTTCTACAATCGAGTGAGAGATTGCTTTGGCTGAGTGATGGATATAGCCTAGCCACCATCATTAATCAGAATGTTCATCACTATGTATGGACATACATTTACTATGAAATCAGAAAATTGTTTGAATGAATGACACAGACCTCGGTATGAATGTTTTGTATTCAGCTGGATATCTGTAACTGAGTTTATTTTGCAGCGTTGGCAAGTTAATAAAAAATCTACCCATCTGTAGTGTCAGTGTCTGGTTTGTGCTGTAATTTAAGCATTATGGCCTAAAACTAACATATAATATGCTCTTTGTCGTGTTATGTATTGTAATTTTCTGTAGCACAGCACTGAATCCCTCTTTGGTTTGAGAGAGTTCATGTTATTGTATCCCTTTTGTATTTTAGTCAAATGGTCAAATTTCAAAATGTTAATCAAATTAAGAGAAAAAAGAAGACCTGGCTCGCAATCTCTGAAGGTGTTGGATGGGGTTGAAGTCAGGGCTCCTTGTGGTCCAGTCAAGTTCTTCCACACTGAATACAACCATTTCCTTATGGACCTCGCTTTGTGTATTGGGGCACAGTCATTCTGGAATAGAAAAGGTTCTTCCCAAACTGTCCTCAAAGTATGCCGTTGTCCAAAATGTCTTGGTCTGCTAAAGCATTAAGATTAAGAGGCCCTGAAAATCATGTTTGTCCCAATATTTTGTCCAACTCCAAAGATTGTTAAGAGGTTACTGCTGTTATCTTTGATCTGCCATTCCCTGATTGGCTTTTTTAATCATTTGTCCTTATGATGCCATTCTTTTTCAAAATTTCTACACTGAGGAAATATGAAAAAAGGCTTTTATTTTATTAAAATGTTGATCCTGTGACTCGTCGTCACAAGTCCCACCCAATGAAAGGCAGGGAGGAGGCGGAACGTGCCTGTTTGTGGGAGGGTTTGATCGGTCTGGGAGTCGATTTTGACGGGAAAAGAGCCATCGAGGACATTTTCCCCAAGCCTTATCCACTTTACTGTGTCAGAAACTCCTCGTTCTCTTTTTTGGGGTTGAAATTAGACGTCCAGCCATGCCAGGAATTGACAAATTACCCATAGAAGAGACGCTGGAGGACAGTCCTCAGGTAAACAAGTTAGCTTAGCTGCTAACTGACTAGCTGTCTGCCTTTGGAGAATAAATTCGTGTCTTTTTGCAAGATTGCTGGTTTTCTTTGTCCACAAAATGCTTGCAGACATTAATGACAGTCAAAAATAGACTGTTAAATTCACAAAGAGAGCCAATATTTGCTGCGTTGGGCAGATATGTATTGGTCAAATCTGTTGACATTCTTCACACCCTCAATGTTTACATGCACAGCAGGCTAACTCCGTCTTTCTCTCTCTCTGTTCTCTTGGGTCGGAAGGACTGCAGGGCCTAATACATTAGGGCTTTTAGCCAATAAATGTGTGACTGTGTCTGTTTTGTTTCCCCAAAAGCTTTAAAAGTGTTCAAATATTGTGTCAATATTGGGTGCAGAGAGCTTACTGTTGTTAATTTTCTCTTAAAGCTGCCCAGGCAAAATACAGCTCAATTTAGGATTTAAGCTTTTTGTTAGAGCTTTAAACTGTTGTCATTTCTTCTTGATGGTTTCATTCCCTGACTTGATGACTTCCGGACTTCCCATTTTTTGCTCTATTTCCTCTTTTGGTTCACCAGTATGCCCAGTGATGTGGTCATTTCCAGATATCGAATTAAACAGAAACGGTTATATTTAACTTAAAAGATGTGTTTCTTACGCATTCCTGCAATTATAGAGGCTTGGCTCAGGAAAAAAATGGACATAAACTCCCAGTTGAAGTAGAGGACTCTTTATTTAGTGGGGACAGTGGTCAATTCTCTGGACACAAATCAGGTAACCTATAGTCAATCTGGGATCCACTTTAAAATTTTGGCCTTGGCACAACACGTGTCCAGAAAAATTACCCATTTTTGGTTATACCTAGCTTATTGAGAGTTCTTTGAAAGACCTAATAACCACACACACTAAATAGACAAAATTATTTGGTTGCCTGACCGTTACAACAGGGACTTTGATGGCATGGCATGCAAATAAATAGACTTTAACATGGACTTGCCCACCCCCACCCATTTATGAGGTCAGACACTGATATTGGACAATAAGGCCTGGCTCACAGTCTCCGTTCCAGTTCATCCCAAAGGTGTTGGATGGGGTTGAGGTTTTTTTATGTCTGGAAATCCTGCCCAGTTGGTGCATTTTTACACAGTAGACGTACCTTTTTTTTTTTTTTTTTGATATTCCCTCATTGAAAAAGTGCTAATTACCAGCTTTACTGTCAAACATGTGTGACAGAGGAGCATATGATTTGAAATGCTACGATGCTGCGTAATTCTGGTCATTTACAGTGATTTCCACATAAGATGGTAAATGAGAGACCTTCTAAAACCTTCGCAACAATGCCGAAATTTCCAGTGCTGTTTTGCAGTTGCTGTACCCTCACTAATTTCATATTCTCTTTCTCTTATCTCTTTCCAGACACGCTCTTTGCTTAGTGTGTTTGAAGAGGATGCAGCTATAATGTCCAGCTACTACCATCAGCTCTTCCAGGCCATGCAGAGAATATATGATGCACAGGTAAGAGAGAGCCGGGCATTAGTGCGGCAGTTTCGTTCTCCACCGCTGTTCAGTAAAGCCCTGAGAGACTTCTGAAGTTTCTTTACTTTAAATTGCAGCTCATATGTTTTACAGAATGAACTGAGTGCTGCCACACACCTAACTTCCAAGTTACTGAAGGAATATGAGAAGCAGGTAATCTCTCTCTAAAAGTGTTCTTATTGCCCTTTAGTGCAGTTTTTAGATCTCAGCAGCCACATTTAACATTTATGCAAGTGTTTTGGCAGTATATGTGGTCCAGGCTTGCTTTGGTTTCACTTTTAATGCTGCCTCACTCGTCTGTGCAGCGTTTCCCTCTGGGTGGCGATGATGAAGTCATGAGCTCAACTTTGCAGCAGTTTGCCAAAGTCATCGACGAGGTGAGACCAGAGCTCCAGCCCCTGGCTTTACAAATGTGTTTTGATGTTTTGCTGACTTGTTTATTTTCCCTCTCCCTCTTTTTTCCTCCACAGCTCAGCTCCTGTCATGCAGTCCTGTCCACTCAGCTTGCAGATGCCATGATGTTCCCCATCA
Organism: Brachypetersius altus; assembly: GCA_037974465.1. Taxonomy (NCBI): domain Eukaryota; kingdom Metazoa; phylum Chordata; class Actinopteri; order Characiformes; family Alestidae; genus Brachypetersius; species Brachypetersius altus. The sequence goes on from JBBPDB010000134.1 coordinate 5,885,185, forward strand.
CTCAGTTCAAAGAGAGGGACTTGAAAGGTGAGGGAGCTTATCTTGAACTCAAGTCTACTTCATGGTCCTTTCGTTAGAAACGCATACCTGGGAGGTCTTGCTGGAGCATGGTTAATAAATAATTTGTGTTAGCCATGCATCAGTGGTCAGTTTCTGCGCAGAGCTGCTGTGGTAGAACACTATAAGCCTAGCAATGACACACTGAAAAAAATCAGTACAGTTGTACCTGATACACTTTTACCAACACACACCATGCACATCACTGCTGTGCTGAGAATGGTCCAACACTCAAATTCTGGTCAACTGTGGCCCTGTAATCAGAAAATGATCAATGATGAATGGGGATGCTGATGAATTGTGCACCAATAGGCTACCATCTGTAATTGTACACTGTAGTGGAGCTCTAGTTATTGCAACTCATTATAGGGGCCACTGAGTGAATGTACTGAATAATGTACTGACCATTTCTAATAAAATGGTCAATGTATATATTGCATTTCTAGTTTTATATGAAGGTATTCCTTTTCCTATTCTTTCGTATAGAAATCCTCACTCTGAAGGAGGTGTTCCAGATATCCAGTGATGGTAAGTGTCACATCGCAATTAAATTATTACTAATAAGCCCTCTTTGGGCAGCATTTATGGAAGTAGCACTCACTTTTGTTTTTGTTTTTGTTTTTTATTGTCCCAGATCATGATGTGGCCATCAACAGATACAGTCGGCTCTCTAAAAAGAAAGAAAACGAGAAGGTGAGGTGCCCTTGGCCCGTCTAAATAACATTTGCCCAGTAATCTTATGAAATCAAGTGTATCCAAATTCTGTTGGATCTGGTTCAGGCGATCTCCTGATGTGCTCAATCATAGACCTCAGCGATCGTCTTCATTTAATGAAGCACATACTGAGACTTGGCTTGGCCGGTGCTAGTGGAGCATATGTTGCATGGATTTGGTTGGCGTCAGTCTTGTTACCTTACATGGGACAGGAAATTAGTCTTGGTCTGATTTTATGAAGAACAAACAGTGGCTGAGGCATAAAGCTATAGTTTGATGGAAGATCTTTTTTTTTTTTTTTACCTTTACCCCAAATATAGTCAACCCCCCCCCCGTTAGCATGTGTGTCCATTTTTGTACATGTAAAGCCTGGGTAAAACTAAAGAGGCATATAGTTGATTGGTTACATTTGTGGTGAAAGTAAAGCAAATATACATAATAAGCAAGTATATCAAACATAATAATGATAGAGATTGTTGTATTGTGCTCTGATTGTGGATAATAATGAGGCTTTGCATGACACTGTGTTATTTCAGACTGAATTACAGGTAATTACTGTTAATTACTGTGCCAGCCCTAGGTGTTCCTTAGTTATATTGTGAGAAACATAATGATCTGTGCAACAGGTAAAGAGTGAGGTGATGGAGGATGTCTACACTTCCAGGAAAAAGCAGCACCAGACCATGATGCACTACTTCACAGCTCTTAATACACTACAGTACAAGAAAAAGATTGCCCTGCTGGAACCGATGCTGGGGTACATGCAGGCACAGGTAATGTTAAGAGCATCTCTCTCTTAATTATATTTCTGTGTCTTGACTCAGATTTTTTCAGGTAAGAAACAGTCGTGGAATTCTTAAGCACTGATGTATGTCGCTCTGGATAAGAGCGTCAGCTAAATGCCATAAACGTGTTGTTCTTAGTTGTGTATTGTTGTACTTCATGCCTCTCTTTGATTTGATCAGATCAGTTTCTTCAAGCTTGGATCAGAGAACCTTACACAGCAATGGGAAGACTTTCTAACAAACATTGGGACCAGTGTACAGAAGTATGTTTTTTCTGTATAGTAGTATGTAATAATGCTCTTATTGTTTAGTTGTAGTATTAACCTTGAGTGTCTTTAGTACTTGTCTGCCTGCCTGCTGGTACATAGTATTTGGAACTTTCGGAGATATTAAGAGAATTGGATACAGCTCATTTATGCAAATCAATGTATAGTTCCTTGCAATAGTTTAAGACACTGTAGAAATTATATTTAAAACCTGTTTGTTTGCCTTTATTCTAATGTTAACCTGTGTAATTTGCTGGCATAAAGCCCCTCACTGGTCAGATATATGTCTTTAAACAGTTTGCATAGGAGCCTAAGACTACACACTCATTTCATTTGGGTGTTGACATTGGTTGCATGAGGTTGTTAGCATTTATGGCTTTTAATATTTAACCTGAAACTCGGGTAGTGGTGATAAGAAGTGCACTTTATGCAAAATGAAGCATTGCCATTTATGTGAGCATATCAAGAGTGTATTTGAATGTTTGCATGAATGTGTTTCTAGTGTTCGCAGGGAGATGGACAGTGAGGTGGACGTTATGCAGCAGACCATTCAGGACCTAGAGCAGGCCAGTGACCTGTTGTATATGCCAGACCCAGACCCCAACAAGATCCCCATCAACCGCAATTTGACCCGCAAGGCTGGCTACCTCAATACTCGCAAGTACGAGTACTGTAATGTTGGTTTACACAAGCTTTACAATGGTCAGGTCAAGTTGTTCTTGCTGAAACAGACATTATGATGGCCTGTATGCGTCTGTAGCTAACTGATACACAAAGAGCTGGATGGACATAGTTTCTCTGATAAAATTTTTGTGTTATTGGAGTTGGTAAGCTGTCCAGTCAGTAAAGCAAAATAAAATCTCTTTAAATCATAATGTTTGAGGATCTCATTCTTTTAATTCTATCTTGACCTACAGCCAGAGAGACTTTTGGGCACTTTGATGGGTCACTTACTTCGTGACTGCACAGCTTCCCAGTGTTATGTTATAAAATTGTTCATATTTATTAGAATGTGCTTAATATATTTTTGTTTAGGACTGTGTTTCTTCTGTTTAAGCTGGCAATTGACAAAATTAACGGTCATAGCAGTGAATAAAACATGGTTTAATTAAAACTCTTTAACAAATTATGTTTTTTACTGACAAAATTGTTTGCTCCATGAAATCTATATCTTTAACAGTGAGAACATTTTATATTGCTCCAATAAATTATTTTTTTTGCTCCTATTATCCTGTACTCAAGTCAGAGTTTCTTATGTCATCTGTTTAGTAAAACAGGGCTGGTGTCGTCCACCTGGGACCGGCAGTATTTCTTCACCCAGGGAGGGAACCTCATGAGTCAATCTCGAGGAGACGTCGCAGGAGGGCTGGTCATGGACATAGACAACTGTTCCGTCATGGCAGTAGACTGTGAGGACAGGCGCTTCTGCTTCCAGATCTCTTCTTTTGATGGCAAAAAGTATGTTTATCAGTTCTTGGGTCACGTATTAGAAAATCGATCCAGTTTGCTTTACTCCTGAAACAGATTTTTAAAAGCTCCAGTCTCATTCATGTAGTGCTGCAGGCAGCCCTCAAGTTATCTCGAGTAAGAGCTTTACGTAAGAACATTCATTAAACTCATTGTACCCGTGGGGAATTATGTTAATGGATTGTTAGTCCTATTTTCCCTGAACCTGAAGAGTTCCTGGAGGTTATTTTTAACAATGACTTACAAACTGGATAAACAAGTCAGGCATCATTGCAGAGCTCAAGTGCTGAGCAGTGACTCATTCCTAGTTAGGGTACAAAAGCTCAATTCAGTATTTACTCAGTGCTGTAATTCTTATTTTCACCACAGGGTTGCTATTTTGCAAGCAGAGAGCAGGAAGGATTGTGAAGAGGTAGTGGAACTGTGATTTTTTTTTTTTGATTGATGTACATTTACGACTCTTTAAATAAAATGCTTATTTGTATTATATAAGAATGCAAAAACTACTACAAAACCATTTGTATTCTCATTTTTTATTTTTTTTTTTACCAGTGGATTTCAACAATAAACAACATCTCAAAGAGAATATACCTAAGTGAGAACCCTGAGGTGAGCCTGGGATACCCACTGTCCAGTTATTCTGATTTGTAGGTCTTATTCAAATGTCCCAACTTGAAACTCTTCCTCCTTATTCATAGGAAACTGCTGCCAGAGTCAACCAGTCTGCTCTGGAGGCCGTGACCCCTTCTCCTTCATTCCAACAGCGGCACGAGAGTTTTAGACCGAGCATGTCAGTATCTACACTGCTCCATTGCATACAGTTACATGGTTTTGTCCACAATGTAGACTGGATTGCTGTTCTTTATTTAGGAGTTAATAAACGTTTGATGCTGATGGTTCTAGGCAAGGGCGACCCAGACCTGGCCGGACCAGCAGCCAGAGCTCCGCAGGCTCAGAGTCTCCAGCTCTCTCCTCCCTCTCTCTAGACTCTCTGGTGGCTCCAGACACCCCTATCCAGTTTGATATAATCTCACCAGTAAGTGAGGAGTATACAACTCAGTCTAAGAGTGCCTACCAGGGCAGGTCAGTACCTTTAATCTCAACAGTTGATAATTCTTCTGCTTTTAAACCCTTAGAAGGCACAGTTATTGTGATACCAAAAGTATCTTGCATGTTTACAATTAATTATCAACTGTAGATCACTAAAACAAGCAGAGAATGAAACCAAATGCTTGCTATAAATACCGTATATAAGTAACTTGCAGTTAAGTAACACAAATAATGCTTAGGAGGGTGTTATTTTATGTAATAGAGATGAGTAGTATATAAGTGATACTCCAATGGTCAAACTAAGATATGACACAAAAGGAAATTATGAAAGCTGCACATTGTAAGACCCTTGCACGTTTTGTTTGTTTTGGCACCTGATAAGAAAATTGCACATCAAAGTATTTGTGTAATACTTCTTTATTTAAGTACGTTTATATAATTTTGTAAAAATGTATGGCACCACAGCCATTATAACCATAGACAGTTAAGCTTGAAGCATCAGAAATGAGATATTCCTCTTCACAGTCTTGCATGAAACAGTAATTCACTCTGCAGAATTCGTCTTAACTGTTTTGCTTTTTCTTTTGAAGTAATGGCAGTGTTTGTTTGTACCTTTATTGAAAGAAGGACAAACCCATTTGGAGAGTCTGGAGAGTCGCAGTCTGGAGACAGTGAAGGTACATGTTTCAAATAAGAGACATCACCTTGTAGAACATCATCAAAGGTTGTAGTTATGCTCTGCTTATCGTGTGCTAAGCACAATACATTACTGCCTGTGTTTCCAGATTCTATCTTGCATCAGCTCTTTATTGTGCGCTTCCTCGGCTCCATGGAGGTGAAAGCCACTGAGAATGCAGATGTAATTTATGAGACCATGAGGCAGATCCTGGCTGCCCGAGCCATCCACAACATCTTCAGGATGACTGAGTCCCACCTGCTTGTCACCTGCGAATGCCTGAAGTAAGACACAGCCCTCAAATTCAGAGTGTAATGGAGCGCCTTATAGAATTAATATTCACTACATACTGTTAAAAGTTTTTTGTACTTGTTACCAAGACAAGGTTCATGCTGCTTAACAAGATCTTATTCTTGTTGTTTCCAGGCTCATTGACCCTCAAACGCAAGTCACAAGATTAAGGGTACGTCAACCTTAAAAAACCAGCTAAAAATGTGTTGAGACCGTTTATCTGCTCATATATGGGTTTTCCATTAGACCACTTTACTCTTTACTCAAACACTCACCCGCTTATCTACGCTCTCTGCAGTTCCCTCTCTCCAGCGTGGTTCTATGCGCATCTCATCAGGAGAACAAGCGCTTGTTTGGCTTTGTGCTGCAGACGGCCGGAGGACGGGTAGACGGGCGCCCTGTCACTGTCTGCTATATCTTTGAGTCCAATAATGATGGGGAGCAGGTACCGTTTTAAAGAAAATGAGCCATAAATGTGCTCTATACGATCCGTACGTATATGACACAAGTTTTGCAAAGCGGGTAGTGAGAGAAGAACCATCTAGGATTAGGTCTTGCATGGCCATTGTTCATCCAGGAGCTGATTAGCATTTTTTCCATAATAGCTGTGTTTTATTTAAGTGTATTATGGCTTCTCAGTCCTGCTTCTGCTTTGCAGAGTTAAATCCAAGCCTAATCTAACACACCCTATACAAGTCATTGGGCTCTTCATTAGCATTTGAATATTAGCACCAGGTGTGCTAAATCTATAGTCTAGTGGGCTGACTTCATCAATTTGCATAGAATTTAGCTCTTAAAACATTTAATAGGTTTTAACTAGTGGTGCACCAACAATTAGTTTTATGGACCAATTGTTATTTTGCAGTCTATAATTGCAAACTACAGATCAGATTAACAAAATGTGTAACCATGGTGTACTTAATAAAGTGGCGTCAGTGCAAAACAAAAGTAAGAGACAAATGGCCATTTTGTGTAATTGTGTTGCAATAGTTTGGTAAAGGTGTAGCAGCAGCATTCAAATACAGCACAAGTGCACCTACAGGGCTCAAAATAGACAGGACAAAATATAAATGACAAATTAGCAGCAAAAATGCATCCCTAACTTTATCACAGTTAGTTCATTTAAATACTTTACCACTTAAAATTGTTAGGTCAGCACTGTATTCTAAGTGGTCCTTTTATATTTGTTTAAGATCTGTGATAGTGTCGGACTGGCAAAACAGATAGCCCTCCACTCAGAAATGGTAAGACCTCTTCATTATTTATCACCCTCTGAAATACAGAGCACAGTAAAATGCTTGTTTATTTTATCTGCCTAATGAACTGTAAGCTAAAAGATAGCTAAAACTGTTCAACTATAATGTAGATTGTTATCCTCATAAAACTGCTTTGATAGGATCGCAAAGCCACACAGAAGCAGAGGGAGCTGGACAAGGCCAAGGAGAAACAACAAGAGGAACTGGATAAGCAGAAACAGATTGAGAAGGTACAGAGACATTTAAAGGCTGATACACATGTACAAACGGTAAAGATATTCAAATTATAGACTTTTTAAATGTGTGGAATGTTGTTAATACCTACCTCTAGCTCTTTATCAGTTTGTTAGTTTTTGGTTAACCTAAAACCCGAGCAAGGTCACTGGGGATGGAGGGTGAAGTGGAAAGACCATTCTGTCATATTAACACAACATAGCCCACAGTGTGAACAGCATGAAATTCTTCCTCTGCATTTAAACAGCTGATAAATTGTGCATCAAGCAATTGAGCTGCATTGTGTAACTTATCTAGAGATGAAAAAGTAGGAGCTCAAAGAGAGGGGGAGCAATGACTCGGGTAGGTTTTTCTGATAAAATGAATGTTTTCTTTATAAAGTAACATATGTGCATGTCAGTCAGTAATGCTGTTATTATGTCGGTGTCAGATTAGTCAGTTTTAAACTTCATACCCGCAGGATCTCGAGGAACAAAGTCGCCTGATCGCTGCTTCCAGTCGGCCGAACCCTCCAGCTGCTGACGGACAGTTCCTAGTCCTTAGCAATAGCCAATCAGAGGACAGCGATGCTGGGGAGGAGGGTCGGAAGAGGGGCGAATCGGAGGCTTGACGAAAGGGAACAGAAAAAACAAAGTTGATCTTTCTGTGAGTTCAGCTTTGCTCCTAAAACATTTTAAGGTCTTAATGAAAATTCCCTTCAGAGCGTTGCTGATTCACTAAAGGAAACGAGATTCGCAAGACGACTGCAGAAATATTGAAGAAGACACAAGTATAGGAGAGAAGAGCCAGAATTGTTTTACATGCAGACGGATTGGGAAAGTCTCTTGGGAGCTTGTGTTTAATTTGTAAAAAAAAAAATCATGTATTTTGTACCGTTTCCGTTACAGAACTATACCTAAAACATGCTTTTAGAGTTGTGTGAGTGTGTGAGTGTGTGAGTGTGTGAGTGTGTGAGTGTGTGAGTGTGTGAGTGTGTGAGTGTGTGAGTGTGT
>JBBPDB010000134.1:5896218-5909324 GCA_037974465.1 Brachypetersius altus
AATGGAGTACTGCAGTCCTGCCTGTATGTCCCATGTCAGCTCTCGGTCCCGGAGGCTCGGCCTCCGCCACCGTGATATATATAACTGCTTTAGATGCTGAAAAAAACTGTGGACACCAAAAAAAATCTTGGCTACAATTGAGATTAAAGGGGAAAGAACTTTATAAATTAGATTTTTCTCACAAAACTTTTACTTTATTTCCAGATATGCGTTAAGGGGCATCACTAACACTTTACAGGTTTTCAGACTCAAGGCCCTTCTCATCTATTCTTTGACGATGCCACAGTGACCAATTAATGACAACTGCTATCAAAACGGGAAAGATTTAGCCTTCAGCACCAGCAGGACAAAAGCAGTCACTGTTGACTGAGGAAGTCTCTCGGATCAGCTTTTTTGGGGGCACCACTGGAAACTATTAGATACTTCAGAGCCCCTGGGCTGGTGATCTGTGTCCTGGATTTTAAACGCTGGCGTCATCCTAGAGAGACACAACAGCGCCTGCATGTACAGCACTGTCCAACAAGGTGGGGCGGTATCAAATAACACACTGCTCAGGGAATCCTGAAGATAAAAGAAGCACGCAGCAATAGCAGGTTCAAATATAAAAAGAAATCTAAAAGTCTATCTTTATTTAGTTTATTTCATGAAAATACTCTTAAAATGTACTTTTCTGTGTCAAAAAGTAGAAAGTACCGGTAATATGTCTCAAATGGTATGTTAGCACAATACATGCATAATTAAAAACAGTTCAGTAATGACACCCTGTTGAATCTGTGACCATATCTTTCATTCTGACACATGTCTGATAATAAACTTGGCAACTATTTACTAAAACTAAATTTTTGATGTATGACATAGTAATGCAGCTCTGGAAAAATCAAGAGACCACTGCAAAAAATGTTCAGTTTCTCAGGTTTTATCTTTTCTAGGTGCAAGTATTGAACTGAACAGCTTTTTAGTAACTGCTGACAATATTTCTCCTAATTTCCAAATATAAATATTGTTCTTTAACGCATCGTTTTAAAAGAAATGACAAAACATCAAAATAAGAGAAATGATGCAGTGTTCACGGAACTTGAATGATTCAATGAAATCAAATCTCTTGTTCTCTCTTAAACAAAATGGCAATAATTACCTTTGAGGAACTTCTAGTAGTGTTTTACCATCCAACTGGCCTCACTGTGAGAGGAGAGAGTCGAGTACAACAGTGTTTTTATACTCATTTTTTCTCATTAAATAAGATGTGATTCAGGTGATCACTGATCAGTACCTCATAAAACAGAAAGTGCTTGTGTAGTAATTTATCAGACACTGGCAGGAAACGGTTGTTACTCATAGAGATGCCGATTTAAAAATAAATTGCAGTGCTCTTGAATTTATTCTGGAGTTGTATATACAGACAGAGCTTGTAGTGTAGTGGATAACACCACTGTCCTCCACACGGCAGGCTGGGGTTCAATTCGCCATCCAGGCAGCTACTTAACACTAAGAGGAGTCCTTGGGCTATACTCCTAACATTACATTCCCCTACATCTGGAACTCGATCCACCTGTATATCTCTCTGCATGACACCTTCTGCCGAATCCATGAATGCGCTTCTAGCCTATTATCTCATTAAATTAGCTTTTCTGTTATGTCTTATGCTTTCATAAATCAATTGTAATCCATTGTGGAACGCTTTGATCAGCATTTATTTTTAAATGTGCATTAAAAATAAACTAATTGGGTTGTAATTTGTGGTGTATCAAATGACTGATTGCTATAATAGAGCTTTTATTATATTAAGAAACATGCCTGAGAGACTTAAAGGTAAATTCAGGCGTGTTTGGAGCTCTGGTTGTCTTTCAAGCTTGAAGACAAAAGGAGGATCCTTTTCATGTTCACATCAATAGTAACACAAGAGCACCTGAAAGAGGACCTGGGCGTCGCTGCTCAGACAGTTTGGCTCGAAAATGTTTTCGAAATCCTCCAAAACAAGCACCTGTGATCTTTGCAGGTAGTTGAAAGTGCCCTGGGTGTTCATACGACTTGAAGCATTCATGCGATCAGATTTATGCAATTCTGTACTGGCTACTTTATTAGAATTACACTCTCTCTGTTTTCCCACGTTTGCTTTATGTTAGTCCTCTAGCTCACTGTTTCATCCCATTGGTTGTCATGGCACACTGAACGTTGAATATCTTGTCTGGTGAACCACATTAGAATTAGGTGGCTTTTTTATAGGTAGTGATGAATAAAAAATGGCATTTTCTGGCTAATAAAGGTGCTCAAATGATGAACATACTGTACATACTGTGAACATACGGGGTGGCCTAGTGGTTAGGGGGTTCACCCTGCGGTCAGAAAGTTGTGGGTTCGAATCTTAAGACTGTTAGTGGCACCACTGAGGTACCGTCCCCATGCACTGCTCCCCACACATTGGTGAATGGGTTAAATACAGAGAAAGAATTTTGTGCCGTTCACACTGTGGTATGTTCACATATCACACGTTGTTCACTTTCAATTCATACATATTCATTAGCAAAGAATATTGAGTGTATTTTTGGTAAATATTAAATGAGTGACATGCAAATGTAGAAAATCTCAGTGGGTGCCAAAACCTTTAGCTGGTGGTGTATATATAATAAACCATTAAAGAAGTGTAGGCAGAAGGAATGCATGGAGGAAATAAACAACTAAAACCCACTGAAGAGTATCAGTGGCACAAACCACTGAAAAAGTGAATGTTGGCTGTAATAGAAAGACATGAGAACACACACTACTTGCTGCAGCCCGGTTGGATTGCCCATGCTGACCCCTATCCACTGCATGTAAAACACCAAGGATGTATTTCAGTCACTCGTAAGCTTTAGGAATGTTCAAACATGTGTATATATATCAACCTGTGGGAATTTAACAGGCCATTTTTGGCTAAAATTTGCATCAAGTATGTTCTTAAGCCACAGCCTCTGATTTACTATCCCACTGCATGTAAACATTTACTCTTGAAGCCACATCTGTGCAGATGTGAACCAGAGGTGGGTACTTGAGGATGGTTATAGGCTATTCACTCCTTTTCTTAAGAAGGCTGAAAACTTTGCAGCCCATTATATTCACATATTTTAAAGTTTAATGTGGTTTTGATCCTTTGGTAAAAAAAAAAAAAAGAAGACGCAAATCTGAACAATGAGTCTAAATGTAAAGAGAAAGTGCACAGTTCTGAAGTTTCTATGTGACAAAATAATCCTGACAGTGTTTAATGTAGTCTTTGGGCCTAAAAGAAAAGTTTAAAAATATATATTTGCCATTTAGACATCAGGATCCCCGATTCCCACCAACAACACTGTAAAGAAAGTCTGAGTCGGTGAAGTTCTCCACAGTGCAAATGCTTCAGAAGTGTTATGGCCAAAATAGAGACTATCAGGAGGAGTTTCTATTCTTCTATTCTACAGCACAGCACAAACTGAACTCTCTACTGCACTGTTTCTCACCTGCTGTCTTTTATTTAGAATAGTCAGAATCAGAAACCTTTATTGATTCCAGAAGACATGGCGTATGCTACGACTGCACAGGGACAAGAACAATAAAACTTAAATAAATAAATCCAACAGAAACTCCAGAAATACTCTATTGGGAAGTACACTATGCTATGTACACAAAAACAGGGGAATAAATACTGTAGATAAAATAATAATAATAATAATAATAATAATAATAATGTCAAGTAATACAAATAGTGGTTTGGAGTTATTCTCTATACCACCATCATTCCACATAATTAGGATCAATAATAGATAAGTTATAGTGATGTAAGTAGTGGCATTGTGAGCGGTAAGATTATTGGCATCCAATAAGAAATTGCACCTGACATAATGCATGGTAAGACTATTGGCCATATTACTAAGATATGGACATTTAATGATATTCATTTATCACCCAATAAGAAATTGTACATCTGGATAGCAGCAGGTTATTGCTCAGATTGTTTTGTGGGTGTGTGAAGGAGTCTGATTTATCTCTATATACATAATAAGAGCAGTACATGTTTTTTTCTGTACATTTCGGATATTGTTTACATGTGTACATGTTTGTTTACACTTGTTTAACAATGTTTATACATTATATGGACAAAATACTGGGATGCCTGACCATTACACCAGCAGAGACTTTCATGACACTGCATTCAAATACATAGGCTTTAATACGGAGTTGGTTCCCCCATTGCAGTTATAACAGCTTCCATGCTTCTTTGAAGGCTTTCCACAAGATTTTTGGAGTTTCTGTGGGATTTTGTGCCCATAATTCTTTTGAGCATTTGTGAGTTCAGACACTGATGTTGGACAAGAAGGTCTGGCTCACAATCCCTGTTCCAGTTCATCCCAAAAGTGTTGGATAGGATTGAGGTCAGGGCTCTGTGCAGTCAAGTTCTTACATCCAGCCATGTCTTTATGGAGCTTGCTTTGTGCACTGGAACACAGTCATGCTGGAACAGAAAAGGTTATTCCTTAAACTGCATCAACAAAACTGGAAGCATAGCGCTGTCCAAAATGTCTTGGTCTGCTGAGGGATTAAGACTGCCCTTCACTGGAAGTAAGGTGCTTAACCCAAATCCTGAAAAAACAGTGTCCCTATAATTTAATTCATATTGTGGAAGGGGGCGGGGGCGCATCAGTAGCGCCCCCTGCTGTCAGTGAGAGGAGCTGCCCTCTGTTCCACATACCTACACAGAAGAAGGAGGAGAAGCTCACAACAGTTCAGCAGGACTTCATGGACGAGCAGGAATGGCTCGAGTTAGACTTTCACAGGTCATAACAACAGCATTCCTGTTTTTCTTCCACGGCACAGAATGTGCAGCCGGAGGAGGAAAGAAGGGCAGCTTGGAAAAATGCAGTTATAAGGTAAGGAGAGTCTTCTGATACTTCCGAGGCGCGAAGTGTCTGAGTAGAAGAAGCCATTGACACTTTTTCTTGGCCGGTCTGGTTTACTGAAGTCTATCTGCTTCTTCAGAAGGTTTTAACAGCCCTGACAGATGTCTAAAATGCTGCCTTAACTTTCAAAAACCATTGCTTGTTGTTTTCAGAGGCTGATCTTTTCTGAGTCTCCCGGACGCCATTCAAAATTATTTTTTTTGACACTTGAAATGTTACACGTGCTTTTAAATGTCGTGGATATGCGTTTTAAGAAATTGGCGAGCAAAAAGTGTAGGGTGTGTTTGCTGTGAGCTCCACCTGCAGAAAGTTTGCCATTGGGTTCCTAATGGAATTACACTGTATGGACAAAAGAATTGGGACACCTGTTTTTTTCAGGGTTTGTGATAGGCACTTTACTTCCAGTGAACGATCTTAATGCTTCTGCAGACCAAGACATTTTGGACAACGCCATGCTTTCAACTTTGTGGGTACAGTTTGGGGTAGAGCCTTTTCTATTCCAGCATCTCTGTAAGCCAGTGCACAAAGCACACAAAGGAAGAACTTGACTGGCCCACACGGAGCCCTGACCTCAACCCCATCCAACATCTTTGGAATAAACCGTAACGGAGATTGTAATCCACGTCTTCTCGTCCAACACCAATGTCTCACCACATAAATGCTCTACAGTATAAAGGATCACACATTCCCACAGAAATCTAAAATATTGTGGAAAGACTTCCAAGAAGAGTGGAAGCTGTTATAGCTGCAAAGGTGGATCAACTCCATGATAGTCTTTGTATTTGAATGTCAGATGTCCCAATATTTTTGTCAATATAGTGTTTATTGCATTTTATTGTGGTTTCTGTGCTGTTTAAAATTCAAATGAAGAGGGGTAATAACAAACCAGGTTGATCTCGGTGGAAGAGTTAAAGTAGGTTAAGCATTTTTTAGGCTTCTGATTGGTGTGGGAAATGTGGGAGTCTAGTTAGTGTGTGCTCTCACTGTGAGCCTATTCACAATGTGGAAGTGCTGTTTGCAGGTGTTGGATGTGTGAAGAAGTCATTCAGCAGGGTGCTTTGTCTTGCTGGAGCCTTTTGTGACACCAAATGAACTTCTAAACAGAGGGATCAGTAGAGGAAGCAGTGGAAGAGTGATTGTATCTGGGTTTATCTGCACCAGATAAGGATTGCGTGCAGGGTGAAGCTGACCCTAACTGAATGAAAGTACAAATCATTTTAATTGTTGTGCCTCCTCATTATTGTAATATATTATGTTTTTAAACCTACCATTTGTCAGGTATCTACTGTGGTTTCTTGTCTTGGAATTTTATAGGACCATCAAACAAATTAGTGCTTTTTGAAGATCCTGAGAAACAATGGATGGTCCGGATGAGTTTTTTTTGGTGGATTATTTACTCCAGTCATTTTTGGTGAAAAGGAAATGTCAATTTTTAACCTCGTTCCATCAAGGTTCACCACCTTGCCAGATTCATCATTGTCACTGGATGGGTCAACATAACGAATGCCCATGTTGTGCGATGCTAATTTCTTCAGAGAGAGTTCACAGCTATTGTTTGTTGTTTCTTTGTCTGGTGCCTTGACTGGAGGTCCGGTCAAGAACCCAGTGGTTCGTGGATGACTGACATGCCACTGAGTTCGAGATTGCTCTGTGTGCATTGTCTTCCAAGTGGCGGCCTTTCTTTGAAGTGATTTCCCATAGGAAGTAAAGGGGACCATTAAAATGCCTTGGTATTTCCTCCCTCCGACCACAGGCCACCTCCCTCCACAGCCACTTCAAAGTTGTTCCTCTTAAGCAGGCAAGTTGCTGAAGGAAACACTTCCACAAACTGTTTAAATGGTGTGGACAGTCATGCATAACGCTGCTCTGCATAGGAACCTTTCACGTTTTTCAAAATTGTGATACATTGTTGTGGAAAGTCTTGTTAATGAACTTTGGGTGGTTTTGTAAAGCACAGAGTTCTTATCCGAGTCTACATCTGTCCTTGTTTGCTTTTGTCACTCACCACTGCTGGAAGTGTGAGCCTGGTTCTGCTGAAGTGTGTTTTAACGTATTTCAATTTGGAGCGTAATATCTTGACATTAAGGGCAGAATGTTACCTTTACCCCTCATGAGTTCACATATATTTTATACTGTATGACTTTTTATTTTCTTCCTAGCATTGGATTTAACAGTTTTCTGTTTCCTGTTTTGAGGACAAATATGGCACCCTGCCCCCCCCTGGCCAAATGTTTGCACACCCCTGTCTTGTCTGATTGTCTGAAAAGACTTGACTTGTAGCTTAATGTTGCAATGTTGTTTAATGGAAGCAATATAATCACAAGGGTAGTGTTGTCTGTATCAAGCAGTGCTAGTTAGCATCTAGTGTAGATCTAATATAATGACATTTGCTTTGGTGTACCTTTCCTTCTCAGCAGAATGATAATCCCCTCAGGCTTAGGAAAATGAAGGTAGACACAGGAATTGGGCTTCACTCTTTCTAAGCAATGCTTGGCCCCCGCTGAGGGGGTTGGAGGCTTCATGGAGAACCCCACTGGGGGCTAGCTGGCTTTGGATGAAAGCTCCTGTGCTCCGGAACTCCCAGGCCTCTCGGCTCAATAGCATCCTGCCTTTGGTTCTCTGACGGGCTCCCTGAGACATACAACAGCCAAGGAATTGTTCAGGCCTTCGAAATGAGCCAAGCTTTCCTTTCCTCTCCCAGAGACCGACCTCATATTCCATATCTCTGCTAAAGAAATGAATGGCTTTATCCAGCCTATGTTGGACTTCATTTCCGGCCAGATATTACAAGTGGTGTAATTGGTTTAGTAAAAGATCCCATTCCCATCATCTGGTTAAGTTATGAACACTGTGTGCGGAGGATGATGTCAGCCAAACTCCAGAACATCAGCCAGGGTCCCAGGCATCGTTTCCAAGGTGAATAACAGTTCTCAAGCTGCAGTAATCACAAATCTTGGTGCTTTAGCCTATAAGAGCAGATCAGAACTGTGCTGGCTTTTATGTAAGCTTCAGAGGCCATTTTGAAGCGCAAAAGGAAATCGCTGTTTTTTTGGGGCTTTTTTTATGCCAGCGCTTATAACCACATAAAAGTCGATCCACCTGGGAGGCTGAAGTAACAACTGTGAAGATAACTGCCCCTATTGTCTGAACCCGTACTGTAGATAGATGCTTTTGTTCAGGTAGGCTGTCAGAACTAGAGGAAAAATATGGGAGCACCTGGAGAACGTCTTTTGTTGGATGACTGTGCTACCTCTTTGTGTGACGCATGTTCTTCTTTAACTTCGCTCAGATACAGAATGAAATCAGGGAACGAATTGAATCACTTTATTTGGTAGAACTTCTCATTTAAGCCTAATTATGTCATAGTAGGGGTTATGTATGGTTAATGTGGCATTATCAGGATAAATTGGGCCACAATGCTTTTCTGAGCATGTCATGGAAATCATCAGTGCTTCTAAACAGTCACCACCTGCATGTTTCGTAATAGTGAGAGCGCAGTTAGCCCTGGTTATTTGTATTTAGTGCAGTGAAATGTTCTAACTTCTCAAATATGAGATGTGACATACAGTGTATTGTGAAAAATATCTATAATGCTGAACAAAACAAAAACATGTTCCTGATCCTGCTGATATTCAGACGTGCTTCAGGGACCACCTACTTCTTTGGCCACTTTTTAACTGGTCAGAATCAGAATGATGAGGAAATTGCAGCAGAAGTACTGAAATATTCAGTGGATTATTTACTGAATACATTTTCTGAATTGTAATAAACATAGTTAGGATATAGGTAGAATATTCACTTTAGTTAAATTTGGTATCAAATACCTCCCAGGGTAGGAGTGCTGATCTAGGATCTGTTTCTGGAAGTAAACTCGTAGTTAAAAACAGAGGGGGCTGATTCTAGGTCAGCTCTTCTACTCAGAGAAGCTTTGTTTATACAAGACCTGTTTTTCATCAATATTTCTTTTTAATCCAGTTACTCTGGTGTTCAGAGTGCCTTGTGTTAGATATTCATGTTTTTCACTTGCTAGCATGTTGTTTGCTGCAGTTAGAGGTGTTTTGTCTCTGGCAATTATGTTATAAATGTACAGAATTTTATTTTAAGGGTAATTCTGGGCCATGAAATGTTTTACTCTGGTCATCTTTAAAGGCCCTTATCGACCTCACACGTAAAAAGAAGGCGAAACCACAAAGCAACATTCCTTATGTTGTCCCTAGATGTATACAAACAGCTAATTCTTTTATGACTCCAGTCCCTGGATGTTCTGCAAGTCCTGGCATGAATGCACATGTGGGACACCTTCCTCCATTGGGCTCCGTTTTTTTTAAATATCCTGCTATCTCAAAAGAGCCCGCACGTTTTTCTTTTCTTCTCGTAACATCTGGCTGCAGATGAATGATGGGACAGGAGGAGTGTTTCATAGCGCTCATGGTGTGGAAAGAGTGTGTGTGTGTGTGTGTGTGTGGGGGGGGGGGGTAGGGTATGGAGGGCTAAGTTATTTCTGCACCATCTTAAGGGAGCATTGAAAACCATCCAAGCAGCTCGTAACCTTGGAGGCCATGCCTTGTGCTGCGGTGGGAAAATCCCTGGTTGGCTAGTTCTGAATCAGGCCAGCTTGCCGCGCAGCTTTTCTGAATGCGGGGTCCGGGGCCTTTCAGCCGCAGCGCTCCCTTTGACGGCCCGAGTGCCCCACTGTTCGACATGAATGGAAGGATGTCGCTGGTAAACGAAGGTATGCCGAAAGTGAATTAAAAGTCCAGCCACTTCTGGTCACCTCTTGGGTCTCCCTGGATGGTCAATGTCTTGATGTAATCTCCTTGAGCAAGAGGGTACCCTGCAAGAATTGCATTCAAACCAATATTGCTGATTCTTTTTGCAAGCTTTTTTCCATCAGAGGCAGGGAAACCCTCAGGACCGTAACCCGATGCCACGCTGGCCGTGCTCGTCCGAAGGTTTTCCTTTGGCCCACAGATTGAAGTCATTACAGTCAATTAGCTGCTCTTTCCTCTGGCCTAATCAAGGATCTTATGCTGAAGAACTTCCTGTTTTTAGGTTTCAGGCAATGGTTTGAGATTGTAGGGTGTCTCCTTCAGAGGATAAAGTATATGTACCCCTTGAGAGTTTAGGACTGTGCCGCTGGCTAGGCACAACCAGTGTGCCACTGGGGGAGGGGATGGACTCTTTAAACACTTAGATAGTTTATCTCTGGTTCAAATGTTTACTTCCTAGTGCCATATCCTGGCTGCTTTTGGCTTAAGCTGAATCCAGGTTGCTTCACTAAGGTTGAATCATACAGCAAAAATACATCATAATACTTGATGCACAGTATATATCATGATATGCAGATCTTTTGAACAAGTTGGAACTCCCACAGAAGACCAGTAGTGGTAGAAGTAATGTGGAGACACATGATATACTCGGATATTGTATCATTAGATTTCCCACCCAAGCCTTCATATAAATGTCACAGACTGTGCTCTGTAAAATCATATACTTAAAAAATGATCTGTTAGGTATGTTGATATGATAGGTAAAACAATATTTACCTTCATTAGCACATGCTCTGAGTTTCCCTCAGAGCATGGTCCCTCTCTTTTTCATGGTCGGTGAGTTCTGGAGGGCCCAGGGCGATAGTGCATTCTTATAGCATGAAACACAAACCTCCAAATCCCTCAAGTCCTCATCCTCCCCATGAAGACATTTATTGTTCACTAATGTCATCTGGCAGCTCTGCCCACCATACCTTTTTGCCTTTTTGCAAACAGATGTCTGTCTGTCCCCACAGGCCCACTAGGCCCAGTGTGCCTACGTTCACAATCCCAGTGGGTTTTCCCCCAGTTTAAATAACTGGGAACAATTAATCCAGCTTCCCTGAAGTCCAAATGAAAGGCTTTGAGGAAACTTTGAGGTTCAGCTGCTCTCATGCCTATCCACTATTTGTGAACAAGTCCGGGCATGGTCCCTACAGTATCTACCGGCTGAGTTTACACCTTTCTCTTCAGGTGAATTCAGGTGAGTCAATATTGAACACAAGATAAAATTACCCATTAAGAAAGAACAAAGCAAAGGTTATGATTTATAGTCATACTGTGTTGGACCAACTGTACCATATTTTCAAATTTACTATCCAGTCTAGTTTGATGATATCTCTGCCCAGATGCATCCACTAATCTCTTTCGAACACTAATTAAAATGTAGTTATATTACTGAATATTGTGGTTATGAAATATCGTATGATATATTAAAACACTTTAGTGATCCCCACAAAGTGTCAAAACAGGTTTTCATCCAAGTAATTATGCAACACTAAAGCAGATGCAGAGTAAAACACAGTGCCAATAACATAATAGTAATGCAGTTCAGTCAGTTTGTGGTTGTTTATGCCTATGGCTGCTTAGCTTGATGCTGTGTTGTTGGAGGACATTGCATCTCTTTTACATTTTGAGAGATGGTATTTTTTTTACCATCACTCTTATCATGGTAACAAAATTAGCTGCCACTGGGCATTGGCTTGGTTTGAGAAACTTTCTAAAGTGTTTGCGATTTATCTGCAGTAACAGTCCTTCTCCAAGAGGCAGCATCGTGATAAATTGTGTTGTCCAACTGGCAACTAGGAATTGTCAACAAAAATGAATTATCTATTTTATTTTGATGCTATTGATGATTTATTCAAGAAATCACACACAATTTATGACCGAAAACATTTCGTTTCACTTCATATGCATAAAACCTGTGAGTATTAGCATACATACATTCATGAGATCTTGCCATTGTGGGCGGTTCTCCCTTTCAGTGATGCTCACGGAAGTGCACATAGCTGTTTGAAACTCCTTGTGGGAAATGTTCAGGCTGCTATGGATAGAACTTACCAATTGAAAATGAAGTACTAAGCTGATTGATTTGAAAATGCACATTTGGAATGTTTTTTATTTTGAGTGATTTTTATCCAAGTGTTTCTGACAGCACTACTGATATCTAACTGCCAGGCTTGGGCAGGAAAATCCTCACACTGTTCTGGACTGAGTCTGTCCAGGACCTGATCCAGAAATGCCAGATTAAATGGCTCCTGGGGGAGTTTCCTTTTCCCCCACAGCATCTTGTATCACACAGTAGCACTGAAGGTCAGCCTTTGTCGTGTGCTGACCAGCAGCAAGAGGCACTTAAGTCCATTCGAGATGCTTTACAGGGTTCAGAGGGGAGAGGTGTGTAAGCAGGCACCTGTGAAGACTGCCTTGTTCTGGAATGATGAAGAGTGCTGATCTGAGAGCAGTCCCTCCTCTAATTCTTCAGGCTGGGACTTTGTCATAGATCAGTGCGAAGGGGCAGCTCCCATCCGGAGTGTTTAAAGCTGGAAAAGCAATCAGGCCCGCTGGTCGTTCGCTCTCTGTTAAAGACATGAGCGTTACATGCATGGATTTCTCACACTTATCAGTGACCCTCGTGAGGGCAGTTGGAACATTCTTCACCGGTTCGGTGATTTGTTCCCTCCTGAAACTAGCACAAGGAGACTCAGGTATTGTGTGAACAAATTTGTGCGCAAGGCCAAAAGAGCACCTAGACTGTGCGTGAAAAGGATGTGTTTACAAAGACGAGCCAATAAGTTCTTAAGCACTAATGTCATAGCATGTGGTTGCGTTTCCGAAGGGCCTGGCTGTGACAAATGCTGATTGGAGTAAAACAGGAAAGGCATTAAGCAAAACAGAGCGAGGGAACATCTAGCCAGACTGCCCTGAGGCATTTGATTGACTGCCATTGAGGCCCCTCATCAGACCTTGCCTCTGTGACCTCCCATCCAGTCTCTCCTGGTGCTCTACAAAGCTTAACCTCTCACCATGCAGCCCATCTGTACGAATAGGTATAAATGGCTTAGGCTTGTTCCATCTTGGTGAGCTTTCCTTTTTTGGAGACATGGACCGATTACAAGCACCTAAAAGGAGATGCCAAGGAAGAACCCCTTTTTAAATGAGAGCTTTGAATGAGTGAAGAACCTTCCAAACACCACAAGAACCTTCGTATAATTTTAAGATTCTTTAGCATTTTAAGAGCGCTGCCTAGATTCTTTACATTATGTGGTGGTTCTTTAAACTGTAAAAGTTTCTTCGTATAAAAAATGTTCCATATGAAATAAGGCTGCACGATTATGGCCAAAATGTTAATCACGATTATTTTGATTAATATTGAAATCACGATTATTAATCA
>JBBPDB010000134.1:5909424-5922262 GCA_037974465.1 Brachypetersius altus
GACGATCATCTTCCTTTAATCGTGGCAGCCAAAATCGTGATCGTGATTAAAATTCGATTAATCGTGCAGCTCTAATATGAAAACTTAAATGTTTCATTTAAGACTCTTTTGTGGCACCTTTTTTTGAAGAGCATTCTCTATTGATATCCCCTCTTTTCAACTGAATTCAAGGTCTTCTAAAAACCTAAAAAAAAAAAAACCATTTAAATAACCAAAGTTGTTTTATTTCTATGGCATGAGAAAAAACATTTTTAAATGAGATTTGGATGATCGTGTAGAACCTTCTAAACCTCATAAGAGCCCTCATGTAAAGTTAAGGTTCTTAACTTAGGTGGTGATTCTTTACAGGTTCTATAGGACTCTTAAATATGGCTTGATGGTCACCTGTGGCACCTTTTTTAAAGAGTGTATTCCTGATATCCACTCCTCTAAACAGAATTCGTGACCTAGAAACCTAATTGGAGATGTAAGAGCCGGTCATTGGAAAATATTTTAAGTAACATTCTGTGGCATCATGCGAAGAACCCTTTCTGGAACCCTTTGAATGTAAAATATGAATGTAGGTTCATTCCATCCTGAATGAGAACTTAAAGATGGGATTTAATTTGAAAGTACTTAATGCCTGCTGTATTACAAATTGTGAACGCTATCTGGGTTTGTACTGGCTGATCATACAGCTTGTCATTGGGTCAGACCTTTGTTTTAGAACATTTAACAAATCACCAACTGCACATTTCCTTCCTTTTTTGGTATAGATTTAAAACCGACATTAGCACAGGAATGTGTAGGCGTTCGCACAATTATTATGTGACTTAAAGGCTGAACTTGATTAGCCCTAATTTAAGACTACTGTTCAGAGCTCATCGCTGAAATGCATGAGTGCTCAACATCAACACCCGCTCCTTTTCATCAAGATGGCTGGGGGTTCTTGAAACCATCAAAGTTTCCCTCAGCCACTCTCATGTTTGGAATTACATTCATGTCTGAGGATGTTTGTAATTGCCATTAAGATAAATGCTTATTCTGAGTCAAGTATAATTGCAGAGATCTGGGCAACTGATACGTACCTCATTGATGCCATATGACCACCTGAAGCTATGTAGCATTTGGAAATTCCATGCGAACATGATGCCCGAGTGCAAATTTGTTTATTGGATTCACTTAAGAAACATACATTTATTAAATTAAGTGAAAAGGCTTTAGGTCTAATTTTAATCCAGCTAAATTGGGTTTGTATCAAATTTGGATCAGGTATTCTTTCAGGCCTTTGGGTAAAAACTTTTTATCCTCAGTAAAGTTTTAGAGTTTCCACCCCTGATCACTTCGTTTAAAAAACATTATAAGATGCATATCTCAGTTCGTGTATCAACCGACTCCTGAATGGGGACTCAACACCCCCCACCTTAAGGCATCCAAAGCGAATCCTTAAGTCAAGTGTGCCAACAGGCTTGATTTGCTAGTTTTGTGGGCCTTGAACCCACTTGAAAGAAACATGAAAAAATGCAATGATTAATTAGCATTAGTAGGTCTCTGATAAAGGACACAAAGGCGATTGTCCCAGTAAAAAAATGCTCCTTTTGGGAACACGAAATGGGAGACACATGTTGGGATAATGAGAACAGCATGCTGGGATAGCTGGTCTGAGCACAGTTGTGGTCAGATTTGTCAAGCCAAATACAAAAAGGTGCTCATTTCCTCCCTCTTTGGACCTGCTGGACTCATGACCATGGGCGGTCAGCTTGGGTTATGGGTGGGCATCATGAAACATTTACATTTACGGTATTTATCAGAAGCTTTTACCCAAAGCGACTTCCATTCCTTTACTACAACATTCTGCTGAAACTGTTGGTGAATGTTAATTTCTTCAGCCATATTTTTTAAAAGGCGGTTGTGTAACTTTATGTAGTAAGATCATTAATGCTTTTTTTTTTTAAACTAAAAACCCATAAGCTCTCTTTTTTTTTCCCTCTCTGCCTTCAAAAGACACCCATCTGTAGGTTTCGGCAAGTGGGAGCACTTTGAAAGTCTGCTTTGAAATGAAAGGGGAATTTTTAGATAGCCTAGCTCTGCATGAAGGACAGATGGTGAGACTGCTTAAAAGTTACTTAGCAAGTGGCTAAAGCTCTGGAGTTCATAGCCCAACGTCTCAGAAGTCATGCCATTCCCCCTTGGCTGTTCGTTGCTGTTGGCCTGAAGTCTTTCTCTTGCTTCTTGCCAGATCTCGATGCTGAGCGACCCTGAAAAAGAAAGGAGATAAAATTAAACGAACCCTACCAGTCGATTCAACCAGCTGCGATGGGCTGTTTTCCATTATTTGCAGTGTTTTATTGTCTTGGTCTCGATGGAATATACCAGAGAGCATACGGTTCCTTCAAACCCGAGCTTGCGCCAATGTTGCTCTCATAGTTCAGGCAATTTGTTGGACAAACAGTGATAAGTGATCTTGGGGTTTTGTTTGTTTTCATAGAGCAGGCGAACAGGCCCAGTGGGAGCGGCTTAACATCGTCCGATCAAAAAGATCTGAGCAGCAATATTATAATCGCATTCAGCACAAATTCTGATGGAGTGCTGCAACCTCCACCTTTAACCCCTTAAGGGCCCGTTTAAGCTCCTGCTCCATTTGTAGGGTGGATTAATGACGGAATTTTACTTCCAGTCTCGATTGGTCATTGACAAGAAGATCTTATGCGATGTTCTAGTGGTAGGGTAAGGACAAAAAATTGCAGTTATATTCCAGTAATACTGGCAATACTGGGGAACCAGTGATTTTACAGGGTCAAAGACAGACTCACATTATTTTAAGACCTAGATGAGTGCTTTGATTCAAGTAATATTGGCAGGATTTTAGACCTAGAAGATTTAGAAGCATTATGTGAGTACCTTGATTCACTCTGGAACCATGACTGGTCAGGGCACTCACAGCCTAATAAAAACTGATGGATTGAAAGATTGAAAGATGGATTGCGTCTTCTATCCTTCTGTGATTCAGTATTGGAAAGACTAATATCGCAGTGGGTAACACAATTCATACTTGAGCCATTGCCATGAATACGTGATGGCAGATGTCATGTTATGTTAATTTAATGAATGTAATCTGTTGTCACAGACAATTTATGTTTCCATCCATGGTGGTGGTTATTGTTTTCATTACAGATGGTACAGTCTATGTCACATGCTAATATAATATAATGACATGGTATCTGTCTTGGAAAGTATCAGAAATTGTATCAAAAACGTCTGTCAGGACTTATTTATAGCAACGTTTATGTAGCAAGATAAAGTCTCAATCCTAACAAGGATACCTTGGGTGTTGTTTTGTCAACAAGGTTGCTGATTTTGTAAAGAAGTAAAAAAAAAAAAAAAACACTTATGAAATACCGGCTTTTAGTCATTTATGTTTTTTGTTTTGTATTTTTCCTTTGTCTTGATTGTTTATTTATTCATGCTATTTGTTCTGGAAATCATCTGGAGACCATATGGATCTTCTTATAAACCGGTACCAGCCCACTAGCCCTGAAATATAGGGGAGATTTGTAAAAGAGGTGGGGGGAGGGTGTTGGTGATGATTGAACTCTACATATAAGTCCAACAAAGTTGCCGGCTAATTAAGCAAGCCTCGTTTCCCCCCAGGGCTACAAGATTTCTGCTTGTCTCGAATAGCCCCCCCAGCCCAAGACCAGCAGCAATTTCACCCTAATTAATCAGTGTCAGCAAAGCATCCCTGCGAGGCCTGTCTTCCATTCGGCAAATGCTAGATGATAGAATACATGTTTCTTTTCTGAGGGGAAAACATTCAGAGGCACATTCTCGCTCACCCTCCCTTTTCCTCACGGAGGTTCAAGGAGTTGTGGGGGTGTAGAGGCGGGTTTGGGAGCCTGAGGATCAAACAAATACTTCCCCTTTTGAAAAAGTAGTCTGTGCCGGTTTGTTTGGAGTTGTCTCCATATGGGTTGCTGCTAATGGGGAATTTAAAGAGAACCATCTCCACTTGTAACATAGCTGGCAGTGTTCTCATTAAATTAGCTTCATGTGTGAGGTTGGATGCCAAGAGAAGGGGGGAAAACAGGCTCGTGCAAATCCAAACACCTTTTGAACACGATGGGACAGCGACACAACCTGCCAGAAATGAATAAACTGCCAGGGCTGCTTGATGATTATGAACACACAAAGTCAAGAGAATTAAGCTTGTTCTAAAACAGTAGATATAATGCTGTCTACAGACATACAAATTCAACAATCTTAGAAGATTAGTACAAATCACACTGTGTTCTAATGAACTCAGGTGCGATTTGTGTAGAAATTCAATAGTGTGTGTGAAGGTGTGTAGGTGTAAGCTGGCATGTGTATGATGGTGTGTATGAAGATGTGTAGATGTACAATGGTGTATAGAAGGTGTGTGTGAAGGCGTGTGTGGTCCAAACCAATCGCTCTCCACGGTTCGGCATGCACATGATCCAAAGTTTCGCAAAAAAATAAACGTCTGTCAAGAGATAGTCATGGCCAGCAGTAGCGGTCCTAGTGGAGGAGCAGAGGAGCTCGAGAAACCTCCTGCATCACTTAAATCTCATGTGTGGGAGCATGTTGGCTTCCCCTTTTGATGGGAAAAGGCTGGTGGAGAAGACCACCACAGTTTGTCGACGGTGTGGCACGAGGAAGCCGTATGAGACTGGCAACACGTCGGGCGTGGACGGTCATTTGAAAACCTCACCTGGTGCGACAGGAGCTAAGACGAAGGCTGGGCAACAACCGTTCATATCCACTGCGTTTAAGCAACCTTTTGCTGCCCAATCCGACCGGGCTACAGCTATTACAAAAGCTATTGGGGTGTTTATAGCTGCAGACATGAGGCCATATTCCGTTGTGCAAATCGAAGGATTTAAGCATCTGATGAACGTGCTTGAGCACTGTTATATCACGTCGCGCACCCACTTCAGTGACGAGATCGTTCCAAGCATGTATGAGCAGGAAAAGTCTAAAGCTATGGCTGAGCTATCCCAGGCATCTTCTGTTGCCCTAACTACAGATGGGTGGACCTCCAGGGCAACAGAAAGCTATGTGACCGCTCATTATGTCACAGGGGAGTGGGAGATACAAAGCTCTCTACTGCAGACACGCCCCCTTTATGAGAGTCTCACAGGCACAAATCTGGCGCACTTACTGGCGGAAGCAGTGGCAGAGTGGAGTATAGAGAGGCCCAATACTGATGGGCCTCTCTATACTGATGGGTCGCTCAATACTGATGGGCCTCTCTATAAGCTAGTTATTTCATTCTCCATGTTCAAAGTAAGAAGCAATGATACCTTAAATTGCATTTTAAGTTGTTTTTGATTGTGTCCACATTAAAGAAATAATTATCATGCCGTATATAGCACCTTAATAGGAATGAGGAGTTGAATGTTTTTTTAATGGACAAAAAATACTTAAATCAATTAAATTGTCTTTTTCTTTTTTTGAATGATCCAGTCCGTGACTTAAAACTGTGATCCGATCCAAACCGTGAGTTTTTTGATCCGTAGCACCGCTACTGACAGCAAATAATTGCAGCCTGTCTTTGGTCACCGTAGCAACAGCCATGTTTGAATATTTCTCGCCGTAGGGCTGAACGATATGGAAGAAACACCATATTGCAATTGTTGCAACTAAGATCATTGCGATATTGTTTTGATTCGGCTAAACGCTCAGCGAACATCTCTGATTGGTCATTATGCTAACAGCAGCTCAACATTCATTGATTTGTTAGAGGAACATTTATATTTTACAGAATCATAAGAGTGTTGTGAAAGTTGCCAACAAGCGATATTTTGTGCGACCCTGCATTTTTCACTGTAGACATGATCTCATGATGCGCTAGAAGGGTGTGAGAAGAGAGGAACAGGAAGAAAGAAACGTGGAAAGAGAGAGAGTCCAGGATGAGAGGTTGTGTTCTCAGAAGCTTCTCTTCCTCAGATGATATAATTACTGTTATTATTCAGAGGGGAGAAGGAACACCTGGCTGACAGCAGGTTTTGGTGCTACAGGAAGCTCACATCTATCAGCCTTCACCTGCTGCTGGTCTCTGTCCAGACACGTCCCTCGGTCGTGAGTCTGCACTTTATGGCCACACACGCGGCGTCCGTTTCATCTTTTCATGTCAATGGTCCACGTACCTATAGAACAAAACAACGGAACCAAAAACTCCAGCAGTAAACATGTCTCAGCTGATTGAAGTAGTGCAAAATTAGGTTGGAAAATTGAATACATTTCAGTTTTCTTTGGCCAAACTGTAATGGAATTTCCTCAGTAACATTTTCTGATTCTTTTGATTCCACCCGCAAATGTGCTAGGTTGAAAACTAGCTTCACAGTTTTTTCAATCGGCCAACTGCTACAAGTTAAAAAAAATCTTACTTATGTGGCTTCTGACACTGTGGCGCCCTGTTATCTATGGAAATGGACCAAGATGCATCTGAAAATAACAAACAGTCGTCTTGTTTTTAGTTAATCTAAGTTTATAACAATGTGATGGTGTCAAAGCACATAAGCAGGTATATTTGAGATTGCTCAACTAATTGTGGCTCCTTTAATACAGCTTTAAAGTGGTATGTTTGCACTTCCTTTGATGTGATAAACAGAATCTAGTAAAAATGTATTATAGTTCGTATTTTTTTCAATGATATTAGTTTCAGTTCATTTCTCCTTTAGTGAACTTTCAGCCTCCTTTTGCTCGTGGTCCAGTGTTAACGTTGGTCTTTGTTGGGCTTGTGTATTCTCACCTTTTCATATGGTATTTAATGAGTCAGGTCATTAAGCAAAAGGCTAAGCTTTTTCCAAACACACAGTCGCCTTTTCCTCCCTCGCAATCTCTTAATAAGGCCTAATAAAGTGCCAGGACTCTTGTTTGACCGGCGACTGACCTCCTTTCTTTTTACCTCACGGGCAGAGTTTCTGCTTGTTTGCCACATGGGATGCTGCGAGTTTATGGACCCCAGTTACAGCACCGGGCCCCCTCCTCCTCCCACTTCTCCCCCAACTCCAAACTGTCCATTTGAAGTTTTAGGATGCCAAATGACTGCTGGGGCTATTAGGGAGCACCGAAGGCAACGACATCAGAGGGGCCATTGGGCCGCGTTCTCTCCTCCCAGCAGGACCAGCTTGACTACAGGAACAAAGGGAAGGAAAAGAGGAGGGGGGGGCACGTCTTGTTGCTCGTTGCAGAGGGCCATAAACTGGAGGAATCGCTGAGAGGGTGTTGGGGGAGTGTGACAGGCTTGTTAGGAGGTGTTGTGCCACCCCTTGCCCCCTCCTCCCCTTCCTGATTTCTCCAACACACGAACGCCACAAACCAGCCACAGTCCTCCGAGGTGTGAGGCTGTGGTCAACAGCCAGGCAGGGCCCATTGATTGGCTGCAGGTGTGCTCAGGCTGCCGTGACCCTCGGGACCCCGCTGCGTTCACGGTGTGGAATAAAACCCCAGGACAGCATGGCAGAGCCCATTAGAACAGCGAACTTCGGATGCTAGAAGAGGAGTTAACTATTTGCCCCTTTTTCCCCATGGTTGTAAATCAGACGGTATATAGCTGTTGCTTATTATATGATGCACTAATTAGAACATTGAATTAGCATTGGCCCAATATTGAACCAGCTTGCTCCAGAATAATGTAAATAAAATAATTCAAATCCATTAGAACTTGACAGATTTGGGCAATATTTGTTTTAATTTGGGTCATGTTTTTGTTTATCATGGGCATCATCAGTACTGCACATTTGATTACAAAGAGTGTAATTAGTCCTGGTTGATTTGTTTTAGTGCACTGTGTGAAAAGCAGTAAACATCAGTACTGTTTCTTTTTTGTGGGTTCCTGTTTTCAAAAGAAAACAGGATGACATATGTGTTGTAAAAAAATGTTGAATTAGCATTATATTTAGAGGGATGCCCCGAGGAGATTCTAATTTCTTTACGGCTAGTTGGTCAATGTTTTTTGTTGCCTGATTTTTATTAGGTCACAAAATGTGGTCTATATGAACATCATCAGAAGGTCTGAAAGGTGGTCTGAAAAGGCCCATTCTTCTATTCCCAGTACTTTCTGAACATTATTATCTCTTTATTGAGTCCAACAGGTGTTTTAAATTCATGGTGAAATCAGTCTTCCATGATTATATTGTGACATTTTAATACAAATGAAGAAGCAGTATTCGAAAACATTGTCCAGATTTCTGTGTGCTGATTGCCAGTTTGGAGTAAAAATCATCTGACTCCAGTCTTGGACGATTTCCAGTCGTGGATCCCTAGTGATATTATATTATTGCCAGGTTGCCAACCCCTATTTGACAGCCTGTTTTAACTTGCTCGCGTAACAAACTGTCCGCAATGCCGACGTTTTTCATTCTTTCAGCAGAAGTCAAAAAGCTGCCCTTTGCAAAAAATGAGCAACACAATGAAGACTTTAAATGCCGCTACAAACCTACAGAATGTGAGCCACTACCACTCACTTCATTTATGGCTTATAGTAAAATCTGTTATTTTTGTTTATCCCTCACAAAAGGTGTGTCATTATCAGCCCAGAGGATTTTTTCTTTATGTCCTTTATATTTCTTTTACATTTCTTTCCATTTTTTTTTACTGCTTACGATCTAAATGAATCAATTATTCATGGCCTAATTACAGTCCCTTACGGTATTGAATATATTTCAGCAAGGCTCACGGCTATGATTGAGCATTGAGCCACAGTCGCACTGCTTCAGCCATGGTGGTCTTGGTAATGTCTTTCTTGTCTGGGTTTTTGTATTTGCCTCCCATCTGGTCCAGATCTGGGCTTTAGGGGCTGGAATGGGTCTGAGTGTGGAGGGGTCACCATGTCATCCCTGAGAAATGGACAAATGCACCATTAAGTAATGAGTCCAGCTCATTGGGGAGTACTTACTGAAAAGACCACTGACCCTTCTGGCATTGTGTGTTAAATTCCAGAAGTGAATTTCAGTTCCCTACTAATATAATAAAGCTCTCCTAATGTACTTCGTAATGTATGAACAAGATAAAGCTGCATTCGTTTCAATCTGATTCATTAATGTACAGACTCTGTAAAGCAAAAGGGAGACACACCACAACAAATAATCCTGAAATACTTGTTAAAATTTCAGATCTTCTGTTTTTAACTCAAATTTGTCACATTATAACACAAACTTTTATGGATAATTTATAAAGAACGCAGAATAGGACCTGCTTCACAAATTGCCTCAGACTTTTGGACCCTGTTGTTAATACCATACAGTTTTAGACAGCTGTCCAAATGGTTTCAACTCAGCAGTAAAAGCATTTTTACCTTTGACAACACTGTTAAACATTCAAATAAATACAATCAAACACGAATACACTTTAAAGTAGCAAAAAGTAGTTTAAAGTAGTTAATACAGCAGGGTCTAAAAGACCGTTTGTAAAGCTGCTTCAATTCTACATCGAATTTCCCACCTTATCCTTGTAGCGATTTAAAAAAAGAGAATATTTTACATCCAAATAAGAATTTTAGAATTTGTTTGTATGTGGTTTGCCTCCCTTTTGTTTTACAGAGTCTGTACACTAACATGTTATCAGGAAACAAAAACATTAACGTTTTGGTAAGAAGAATACAATTCGAAGAACAGCGAGCTCCAACCCTCACATTGATTTGTTCAGTTCCATCAAAACCATGTGATTTCTTTCAGCGAAGGATGTTGGATGTAAATACTGGGCTTCCTTGAGGAGAGCTAGTTAAGGTAACACGCTCATCCAATTACGATGTGTTTATTTATTTGTATTTTTCCTGTTTACTAAATATTTACTCCCAAGCTAAATAGCTTCACATATTATTCTCAGACATCCCTGAGACATTTGCACAATAGTGTATGTAAAGGTCCCCCCATATAAATAGTTTATAGTCGAATCAACTATTATGTAAGCAGTTACATTTGTGCATTGTTTTTAAATATATTTCTGAATGTTACCAAAATACTATAATTGAATTGTGGCAAAATGAGATTTCATAACTCAGTTCAATCATTTCCTAAAGTATCAAAGTGAGCAAATTGAAGGTCAGCCATGTACACCCCTAATCAAAAGTACTCCTGAATATTCTCTTAAATGGCTTGTGATTGTTCCAATTTGTCTTATCATAGCAGCTGCAGTTACAGTAGTGAAGTGGATTTATAACCAGTATCAGAGCTGTAGATTCTGAGCGCAGCCAAGCCAAGAACTTGGAGCCAAATTTGGCAGACGTGATGTTGATCTTGTGTCTTTAATGTGTGGTTGAAGGGATTCCCAGCAGAGTGCATGAGGGGAAACCACGGCTGATTAACGTGTTTGGAGAGATGACATGATTGCTGAGGGAATAGAAGGCCACCAGACACGGAAAAACCAAGCATTAGGATCAGGGGTTCAGGGTTCCGGTCCAAACAGGTTTATGGTGCTTTGGATGACTTTTTTTGTATCCCCCCCTCCTTGTTCTTTTTGTGCACTGGATCAGAATGACTGGCTTGGCTGTCGTCTTGATGTACTGTTCGCAAAGTGCACCCTTGAAGCAGTTGGTCCCACAGCTAGCAGAAAAATGACAAGCTCAAGATAAATGACTAAGGAAGCAGAAAAGCTAGATTGCTGGTGTTCATGCCAGAGAGTTTGGGTAGTGGGAAGGTTTGACTAACTGCTACTTTCGCTCTGCCAAATACAGGTTTTTGTCATTTTAAGTGGTATGCAGTTATTTAACATGAGCATTACTGTAATGCTAGTACCGCACAGTACTGATAGAATTTACTTCCACAGTATTGTCCAGATTTATCACAGTTTCACTGTATTAGATCATTTAGCGTTATGAACCTGTGCCTCTTATTCAAACTCAAAATGCACTCTTAGCTAAAATGCTTCTGTACTGTACCGAAAAGGTCTTGACCAGAAACTGTTAACCACGTAAAGAAAGATTGTTCCATTTAAAAGGTTCTTTGACGGTTCTATATTACCTTTGCCCTTGCTGTAGAACCCTTAACGGAAAGAAGGGCTATATGGCAAATATGTATTTTCATAATAATTTGATACTTTTGTTCAGTGTACAATATTTTTTTGTTTACAGAATCAGTGGTGCTATGTTTAAAATAAGAATAACATGAATAACTAATTATAAATGATTTATTCTGCAACTAAATTCATTAAAATAGGACTAATTTTACTTTGTTTGTGATGAAACATGCGTGTGGTCGGAGTAAAGTACTGATGAAATCATGATAGGCTTAGAAAAGCATATTGTGACATAATTTCTATTGGTAATGATAATGGTATCCTCATACGTTGTATAACCCTACTTTTATAGCATTTTTGGGGAGGTATTTAAACTTTGATTGAACTGATTTTATGATTGAGATTAAGATTAAGAATACATTACTTTAGTCAGTATTGAAAATGTTACCAGACATATTTCCAGTAAGTAACTGTTTAAGGTGTTTATTTAGTGTTTTCTAATGAATATTTCTTTAGGGGTCAAAAATTATATGGGAATCGTATGAAAATGTAATTGTTTTATTGACAGATATTCAGAATATTTTAAACAGATTTGTGATAATACACATGTAGTATTTCAGAAGACTTTACTGCTTTTATGAGGCTATTCAAATGTTAGTCCATGTAGAATGTCTGCAGTAAATAAACGACGTGTGCATCATCAAATATATTGCAGCATAAGATCAGTTCAGCAATTCCCAAATTGGTGTGTAAACCCAAACAGAAGCAGCCAACAAATTACATACGACGTAACTACAATTTTGTTATTTTGCAATACTACTAAAGCTACAGATCAATACTGAGGTTTGATATATGGCTTATACCTGTACATGTAGCCATATATCAAACCTCAGTATTGATCTGTAGCTTTAGTAGTATTGCTTGATCACAAAAATGTTAAGTGCAGATACCAATGTGCATGTCCTGGTATAAGCCATATATCACACCTCAGTGTTGATCATTAGATGGAGTGGTTTTGGTGAATTGATCCTATGCAGCTGTCTGATATCTCTGCCAATGCTGCCACAACATTTATTGATTCTACCTGGTCTGACGGTACAGAGATGTATAAGATTTCTCCTGCGGTACAAATGCAGTAAAACCTTCTGAAGTACAATAAAGAGATTTGTCAGATATCTTTTTAAAATATATGTCATGTCCAAGTCTGTCAGTGACAGGTATTTCTCATATCATTATTTGTTCCTGATGATGTAATATACAAACACTAAATACTTAAAATAGTTTACTGGTAATATACTGGTAGGCTGTATATCATATGGCACTGCATGAGGTGGCATTACATAACACTGGCAGCACTTAAAATCATTGTTGTGAGTTTCCCAGGCTCTGTCAGGTGACATCTTTCTGGAGGGGCTCGACTGTATTCCCTTCTGTCATGTCAAACAACTTCCACCAATCAAGATGGTGCGATAAGGACGATTAAATCTTTGATCCGAGACCGCACTGAGCAGTTTTGGGGGCTTGTGTTCTTCAAAGGAGCCTCTGCCGTCGGCCCGCTGTTCGCGTCGTGTGCGCTAGCTTTGTTTATTTCATTTCTTAAAAAATTCTTTTAGTGTGGGCCTTGATCTGACACGCAGCGTATGGATTCCTCTTGTTCCGCCCCGTCTGCTTCTGGCACGCAAGCTCGTTTGTTTTGACTCAAACAAAGATACACCCTTCAACCGCTGCTCTCGGACCAGTCAGAACTGCTCCGTTCACACGAGTCCCATCTACAGAAGGGCTGATTCTGGATCAGTGGCTTGAGTCTGGATTTGTGTGTGTGTGTGTGTGTGTGTGTGTGTGTGTGTGTGTGTGTGTGTGTGTGTGTGTGTGTGTGTGTGTG
>JBBPDB010000134.1:5922362-5936792 GCA_037974465.1 Brachypetersius altus
CTCTCTCTCTCTCTCTCTCTCTCTCTCTCTCTCTCTCCCTCTCCCTCTCCCTCTCCCTCTCCCTCTCCCTCTCTCTGCAGGGAGTCCAGTCTAGTTCGGACGACAGCGGACGCAAGCTCATCACATTTCGAAATGACAGTAAGCCAACATTGTTTTTTTTTTCCTACTGCATAGCCCCCCCTCCCCACCCATGTACAACGTTAATCGATTCCTTTTGCTCAGCTTGAGATATTCATTCTCCCAATCGACTTTAATTTACATCTGCCCCCCTCATACCCCCCTGCCCCAGACTCTGGCCCGCCCCGAACTACTGAATGTGCCAAGAAGTCACATTTCTCGCCTGTAGCTAATCCTGATTTTCCCAGCAGTCAGCCCCCATTGTGCACAACCACGGACGGGAACGGCTGCGGCCTAAAAGCAAATTCCTCGTTAGCATCACAATAGCGGCAGCACTAAGGGAGCCACGGGGCGTGAGCGACACAACCCACTGCTCCTCTTCCTCTACCTGCTGATGGGCAGCCCTGATAGCGGCCCTCAGAAAAAAGGGATCCCAGAAAGAAGGGGCTGGGGGGTTGAGGAGGAGGGTCTCTTCGCTTGGCTGCATATTTTCTTCCTCAACGTGCCAAAAAATCCCAATGCGCAATGTCTTCTTTCTTTTTTCTTTTTTTTGCTTTTCCTGTTCTTTGTAACGTTCTCCCTTTTCATGTAGACTGCTCTCTGAACACGAATCTGTGGGGGAAACATGCCATCCATGAAGTCAACAACATCACCTTCACTCACTTGTCCTGCGAGAGCCAGGCGGCCGTGGTTGTCCACTGGATGGCCAGTCCGCTCGGTAGGTACCCTCTCAAACCCTCTGCAGAAATGCTCGCACATTAACTAACTAGTGCACATGACGGGCCATCCCACTGGATTGTGGAAAATGTAAAAGATTTTACAAATGTTGACATTTTACAAATGTATCCCTTTGGCACAGATGTAGTCAATCACCAAGACATTTTTACTTGATTAGTTGTACCCTGGGGCTACAAGGCTAATGTAGCTATGTATTGAAAACTTATACCCTCCAAAAAAATCAGATTTCTGCTATTTTCCACATTTTCTCCAATATTCTAAAAATTTTGTTAGACAGTTCCTGCACGTTGGTTGTCCAACAAGTTTGTTGCTTCCAACAAGTAATGAGAGTAGCATTAGCATACTACAAAGTGCAGGAATAAATTACACTCGTCTCAAAGTGCTTTGAGTCAAACTACAAATAGGTTGAACCTTTTATCTCCAAATTAGTATTTTTTAATGTAATTGAAATGCAACAGCTACTCCTTTGTGTGTCAAAATTGGTCCAGAATGACTTGGAATAAAATCTTGTTTCAAGTTAAAGTTCTCATTAAAGCATTTTTTTTTTCTGACGCAATATATTACTTTTATCAGTTAAATGGGGGGGAAATAGGTTAACCAGCTAAAATAGTTTTCTTCAAAACATCTCTACCATGAGTTTTGTCTGCACTTTCTTTTCATAGACTGTCAGAAACCACCTAAGTGAGTCTATTTGTGATGTAGGCTTTCGTTTTTCTCAATGCCAGTTGGTGTACGTGCGTTTCCGTCACTTTTTTCCCCCAAGCGTCTTTCCATTGCACTTACATTTGACATGAAATTGTGCAAGTTAGATTTTTTTGCAGAACAACTCCTTTGACCTGAGTGAAATTAGGAGGGTGGGCAGGGACGTCTGGGGTTTCTCACTCAGAAGTGCTGAGATATGGACGAGGCACCAAACTGACTGGATGGTGGAGAACAACCTCTTAGAATCTGAAACCCATAACATAGCAAATGCGTTTTAAAGTGTGTGCATGTAACACGGCTGATTGCACACTGGGGTCATCGCTCTATCCCTCGCTCTCTCTCCCTCACTACATCTCTCCCTCTCTCTCCCCCCCCCTCTCTCTCTGTCTCTCTCTGGCTCTCTCCCCCACTCGCTGAGGAGACTGAGAAGAGGGAACAGGAGACCATTCGTCTTCAAAGAGAGTGCCAGGCCTGTCCTGATCAAAGGGCCCCCCCAACACACAAGCTTATTCTTCAGGCCTGACAGTCACACAAATCTGGCCAAGGAGGAAAAGGGATCTGCTCATAGGAGCGCTGTGATTTTCAGCCTTGGAGGAATGTGTGTGTGAGAGTGTGAGTGTGTATGTTTAGAGGATGAGGGAGCCGGAGGAGGTGAGGGGGGGTGTCCCTGGCTTCCGTCTGTCGATGCACTATTGAACTTGGTAATGCGAGCTTTTTGCCTGAGTAGCAGGACAATGTGCCCTGTTGTTTGCTGGAGGTTAATCCTTTTGACTGGGGCAGGACTCGACACAGCTCAGGTATATATTAAAGAAATGTAAAGGAGGAGAGAGGCCGAGTTTAACCATTGGAGGTCTACCATTATGACTCTCATTTAGTTCTTCTATTTAAGTGTCATTAAATAGACGAGCAAATTGTACAACTGTTATTAATAATTATGTTCACAATGAAATAACATTGAGATTTCTGTTTGGAAATGATAAATTATTCAAAAAAGGCTAAAATAAGTTTAAACCATATAGCATTACCATTTAAATGGAATTACTTAATTATATTGGTTATTAGTTTACACTTTTATGTCATTAGCTTCGTTTACATTCAGTTTACAGTTCGTATTAACGGGTTTGAATCTAAACTTGTCTGTTTTGCATAAAAAGACAAAAAGAGAGTTTCTCTTAAGTGTCTCCTATGTAATCAATTACAATGGCAATGGATGAATGTTCTGTATGTACAGCTTTGAGTGGTGGATTCATGTATGAGTATCTTTAGTTAGGGAACATAATTACACCGCAGTCAGTAATATATGTGTTTTAAGTTCTATGCTCATTTTATGAATAAAATAAAAGTAACAACAAGAGAAGGTACCAGTATGAGAACGTGGACATAGCATACCTTTAAAACTGACCTCTGGACCTTTTGAGGTCACATTAATGTTGTTTTTACTTCGGGGAACCTTTTTTCGTGATCAAAGTAGCTTCCTTTCTACTCATTAAAACATCTGTATTGACTGAAAGTGAGCACAGCAGTAAAAGTAGTTCTGTAATTGTTAAATATTTAGCTGCTGGGTGAGTATAAATGTGCAGATTAGTAACGGAACATTAAAATATTAAGTTTAGGGGTTAATAATAAGTGAGAGAAGTTGGTATGTTTCTCTTTTCTGCCACACAAAGCTCTTCTGCTGCTCCTATCAAAGACTGAAGAGCTGAAAGACTGAAAGAGGACCAGAAAGCCTAACCGGTCCTGCAACTTTTCTCTTTTTTTCCTTCCTTTCGCCTCCGGTGGCTTTTTGTGCGACGGCGCGGTCGAGGTGTGGAGTTACAGAAGAGCTGGGCTCTTTCAGCTCCGCTCCCTGCCGCGGTAATCGGAACCACACAGAATGTGTGTAAAGCCCCCCAAACCCCCCAGCTCAAACCACCACCACCACCACCACTACTCCACATACACCACCCCCATCAGCTTCTCTCCTCTCTTCCCCTGCGACTGATAAGGCAGAAATGTAATTAAAAGGGAGGAAGGCTGGCACACGTTGAAGGGCATGGGAATGCTCCCTTGGCACGCACACTCTTGTCCTCTGTGCGTTAAAAGCCTTCTCCTCTCCTCCAGGGTGCCAATAAAAGAAGAAAGCAGAAGGGAGGAGAAGAAACGGGTTTGCACATTTCGTGCTTTGACCCCATGCTTTCAGAACTTGGTGGCGCTTCTAGTTTGGGGCGCTAATAGACAAGAGGCCCTGAGGGTCTGTGGGTTATGTCCATTTTTTCTTCAAATAACTTTATACAAGAGATCGTGCAAAGCAACATTAACGATATCACACTTAACTTTGGGTAAAATATAGTTTGTGTTAAAAAAAAAAAAAAAAAAAACCCAAACAAACAGTCTACTCACAGTCTGGACTCAAACCAGCGCCTCTTTTGATGCTCTTCATTCATCCACCGACTTACCACTGAATGATTGAGGAGGATATTTATGGTGAAGGACCGCTGAATGAATAGGCAAATCCACAGGGTGATTATTTTTAAAATCACAACAAACAGTGACACATGACTTTTTTTTTTATTATTGACCTGAGCTTTAGTGTCTTGAAGTCTGCTTATGAGTCTGTTGGGTGTTTGGCCCTGCATAAACTCTTTTTATTTTCTGCTTTAGATGTGATGTCAGACATCATGTACATTATAGAGCTGACACAAGGATCAATTTTTTAAACGGCCAGTACTCTGCCTCTGATGAAACAATCAAAAATCTCAATGCATGCGTCCTACACTGGACAACAATGGACATTTTGATGAAGAGGTGCCCCCCCCCCCAAAATAAATAATAAAAATAAAATTTAAGAACAATAGTGTGCTTATGGAAACTATTATAGCGAGAAGTGAAAATTATATCAACATAATGTAGCATAATTAGATGCTACATTAAAAGAACCATTTTCTGGACTGCAACTAACCATTGTTCTTAGTAAAGCACCTTTGAAGAATCTGCTTTTTCTTTGGAGCACATTCATAGAACCACCTTTTTCCTCCCTGGATCGTTCTGTGTTCGTCTGAACCCCTGTCAAGGCTTGAAGAATGTCTAGTGAGCGTGGATTCAGATTTTCAGATTGTTTGCCAATTTCTAATTCTATACCATTTTTCCCTGGAACTGTACATCCAAGCCAAGAACCATTTTAAGAGCCTTTATTTTTTAGCATGCTCTTAATGACTAATGGGTTTTTGGTTTTAGGGGTTCCTTTTGAACTCTAGATCGTCCCAGATACCCTCTTATGTAGTTATAGTGGAAATCAGGGGCATGATCTGAAGTATCACACAGTTGAAGTAAAATTAACTTACTGCTCATTTGAACCCAATTTCTTTGTGTGAGATGAGGCGCAGAATTCCAGTACCTTTTGTCTTTCATTTTCAGTTTTCTGTCCATGATATTTTGTTGTTTAAAGTGAATACAGGCCTGACCCTTTCCTTGATTTCTGCTCTGATAAGCATCAGTTTTGTGGAAACTAATGAAGGAGTGATGTTTTTCCATTTTAAACAAACAATACCATGTTCTTTCCAGTCCAAAAATAAAATCAAGCATTTTCATTTTAATATGAGGTAGGATAGTCTGCTAATAATTATATAAGGAATATATAATATTCCGTCTAATTTTTTTTTTTTAGACCAACAAGTTGGTATTTGTCCTCCCTTTTGGCAAAGATTTGATTATTTTAAGGACCTTTTGATTTATTTCATTCTGGTGAATCATTGAAATGCATACCATCACAATTGTGCTGCAGGGCTCTTGCCA
This sequence comes from Brachypetersius altus, assembly GCA_037974465.1. Taxonomy (NCBI): domain Eukaryota; kingdom Metazoa; phylum Chordata; class Actinopteri; order Characiformes; family Alestidae; genus Brachypetersius; species Brachypetersius altus. Next base: position 5,927,691 of record JBBPDB010000134.1, read on the forward strand.
CACAGGTTTATAGAACAGAAGCGTTCCATGCAACATATTCATTTTCTATAATCATAATGTGCTTCATGCGATGGGAAAATGACTGCTTTCCACTGATGGAGTCGCCTAGTAATTTATGGATCTTCGTGCTGTTCATTCACACAGGCATTGAACATGTAAAGGGCTTTCGGGTTTACCTGGAGGACAAGAATCCTGATGGGAAACAGTGCCAGCACATGATCCTGAAGGATCCTCGCCAGCTCAACTTCTCCTTTAAGAATGTGGTAAGTAAACACTGAACGAAGCCGAGACCGAAGATGAGCGGTGTCGGTAGTTTTGGCTCTAACAAGCATCCGATGCTTCGTTCAACAGAAAGTGAGCTCCCAGCCCTTTGTGGGTCTGGCCTTCGAGACGGACTACATGGTCAGAATCGTTCCCTTCCCCACCTTCATGAACGACAGCTTCTTTCCTCCATCCTTCTTGCACACCAACAGTAAGCGCATCTCTACTGGCATCCAGAATTTGTTTTCCTGAACAGACAAGTTTTCAGGCCTTTGTGGTCATAATCAGGCTTGAAGAAGCAAGATATGGTAAACAAAACCTCAAATATATCCTTGAAATGGACAAGAAAATATTACATCGTATCCATTTGGCAGACGCTTTTGTCCAAAACGAATTACAATGCATGGAAACGCTCAAGTTTCACGACAGTGTGAGAACCAAATCTTTATGTAGGAGTAATGCACGGAGATGTTCTCTAAACAGATTAGTCTTCAGGAAGTTTTACATACTTTAGAATGGTAACATGTTCAATAAAGATTATGTGCATTAGTCTCACCCTGTGATATTTCACTACTAATGTCAGTATTACTTAAATACTATTGTTCTCCATTACAGCAATAACAAATTTCTAACTATCATTGTGTTCTTAGTAATTCACTTAATTGTAAGTTACTTATCTGTAGTATTTTTGTCTTACAATTTTGTGTTATCGCGTTGAATTTGTATTGAATTTTATTTACCTTTTATATTATACTTGTCTCTGTGCAGTCATAAAAAAATCTGACTCTGAAATTAGACCATCTTCAGTCCTAATTTAACAGACAATTAAACTAACAAACTTTTTCTGTGTATCTTGTGTATAGAAGAGTGTAATGAATCATTATGTTATTCTTACAGGCTGTGAAGAGCTCCTTGGCCCTGACAGCCTTGTCTGCAAACCATGTAAGTTGCTCAGAGGGAAGGAAAGTAATCAGATTAATTTGTCATGTCCAAATCATTCCATGTCCTGTTACGAATCATGTTAAAGTTGATGTGCATTCCTCTCCCCCGCCCCCCCTTTTTTTTCCTGACAGTCTGGAAGCCCAAGACACTCAATGTCTCCCAGCTTGGCTCGAATTTGCATGTTGTGTTCGACCACGCTCCTCCTACCTTCGGCTTCAACACATACTACCTGTACTACAAGTTACGACAGGAGGGACATTTTAAACTCAAGCGCTGCAAACCGGTTAGTATGATTCATCCTGGATTTTGCTTGTTTAAAAAATATTCCATCCAGAATTGCTAACATGCCAGTCAGCCAGTGAAAGGCAGACTGTGCCAGTAAGCCTGTAATTCGACTTTGACTTAATTAATAGATCACAGTAGAACACAATAGAATAGAGAGGTGTGGAGACTATAACTGGTGAAGCAGTTTGGCGAGACAGTTTGATTTTGGTCCACTGTTTCCATTACTAAGCAAGTTTTGAACAGTGTTACATTTTCAGTGACCATTTCCAAAAGCATTCTATTCAAATAAATAGTTGTTTTTAGCAGAAGAATCTCTTGGACTCAATAGTAGAGCCCTGCGTGGGACTATTTTTTTAATCCCGTGGGACTATTCTTTAAATTTCTGACCACTACTGCCCGCTCCCGCAGAAATTCGGATGATTCCTGCCGGCTCCTGCCTGCTCTCCCTGTCATACATGGAAAAAGTAAAACATTTTTGTTTTACAAACATTTACAAACCTCTCCTTGAGGAAGCCCAGTATTTACAATTACCACCCAGTTCCTAGTTTATCTAATCAATCATTCATTAAACGAAATCAGGAGATGGAGTGCATCCAAGCCTTTGCTCGAATGCACTGAGAAGTAATTAAATAATCCTTATTAAAGTTTTAAAAACAAATAAATGGACGTTTATACTCCATTCCTGTTTCTTTATGGTCTACTGGCACTATTACATTTAAGATATAAGATAGCTGAGGTAGGTGGCTAACATGTATGTATTCCTTGTTAGTTAATAGACAGCAAAATTGTGTTGGTCCTTAGCTTAGCTTAGTTCTGTTTTCCCTCCTCTGTTTTCCACATTTTTGTCCTGGAAATGTACAATAACACACACACACACACACACACGCACGCACCTCTGCTGTAGCAGTGAGGGTATGTGGGTCTGAGATGTTCAGGGTTAATGCATTCAGCAGCGTGTAATGTTCTTCCCAGACATAGGGATAATATATAGATGTGTCGGGCGAGTCAGCCAGGAGCTCTGCTCCTCACAGACTCATTCTGAATACTCCTGCCACGGGGGAGATGTGTTCTCTCGCTTTCCACCCACTTGTCGTGATGGAAACGTACACCTAAAGGCTTGAGTGCTTTCCCAGCAGCACTTAGTTACCGAGAGACGGCGATGGGAACTGGAAATGAACTTTCTTTTACTCTTGGACCACATTTCAGGCCAAGTTTATTATTTTGTCCCTGCTTGTGTTTTTGGGTGTGGGTGTGTGTGTGTGCTGTTCATGAACCATTGGCTTCTGCTGCAGGGAAAACGTTTGTGCAAGAGTAGCAGGAACAGAATGAGGTCTTATCACAATAATGAATTCCAAATTAAACGGTTGTGGAAGAACAAGGAGGGAAGATACGGTTTATACAGTTACGAGACACCAGTATTTGCTCTCTATATTTAGTCTTTTTATGATTTTTGCGGTTGTTTAGTGCTCCAGAAGTACTGATGTTATCTATGATATACGCAGAAAAGCATAATGTGGCACAATTTATCATAGAAACGATAATGAATCACTTTACCCGACCTCACAGCGATGGTTTTCCACCCATATCTTGTGGATCAATGACTCATTTGTAGGCTTTTGTGTTATGGGACTAGGTCACGGTGTCCGACTGTTTTGTTTCGGGCTAGATAGAATTGTTTTGGCTGCGACTGTGCAGTTTTGGTTATCTCTCCCTAGCCACAACCTAATATGCCCTCACACATTCTCCCTTTCAAACGGTGGAAAAAAAACGAAGTCGGAGTCCCTTTTCGGAACTCTACACTGCTGTACCACGTCTGCTTTAACATACCATGCATTGTTGCACCAATAATGGGGTGAAATATGAGGTGGGCAGCAACACCGGCAGGGGGATTCCAGTCTTTTAACCATTGCTTTTAATCCTTTAAACATTTTGAACGCATTGAATTCAGCCTTCCTGCTAATTCCTCAGCAGCCCACAATTATCTCACTTTCTTCTGCTGGCGTTCCGGCAGTTCGCTTGATATGATTAATAATTCCATCAAAGCAAAGGGACACGCACAACACGTGCGGAGAAGTTTTTGTTCGGCCTAAGACGCATAATTGGTGTTTAAAATGTCTGTGTCCGCTTCTCACAGGAGCTGAATGGGCCTAGAACAACATGTGTTCTGCAAGACGTCAGTCCTGGAACGTACGCAATAGAGGTACACATTTTTGCCCGTCTTGCAGCAGATTGAGGAATTTTCCAGCATTTTTTGCAGCCTAAAATCTACTTCTTGTATCTATGTATCCCTTTGCTGCGTTTTTATATTCATTTGCTGCATTTATACTTATTATACTATTTATTTGCTTTGCTGCAGATTGAGCTCATTCATGGTTAAAGGAATTTTCTGGCATTTTTTTACACCCAGTATCTGTTTGCCACATCTGTGCTATTTAATCTTTTATCCCACATGTACTAAGAAAGCAACAGAACACCTGTTGAAAAGACTTGGCTTTTAAACCGTTTTGAAAAATCAGTACAAAATAATTGATAATTATGGATAAATTTGAACATTTAACATTAATATTCAGTAAAACCAAGGCGTGTTTACATTAGCGCCAGAGGTAGCAGCAGCCTGCTGCTGTGTGTATAAACAATTACATTATAATAGTAAGTGAATAATAAACATATCAGTTTTAGCCTCTTTGACTTCATGACTATTATCAGTAATTCGTTAAATAGTTCCAGGCCAAGTTATTATAGAAAGCATGCGTTGAAGCTGTAAAGACATTTAATATAGAGACCAACTGTTCTGTCTTACTCTGCAGCTCCGTGATGACAGCAATAACACCCGCAGGCAGACTCAGTACCACGTAAGCCAAGGTAAGGTGGTACAGTCTCAAACTGTGACTGCAAAAACTCAGTGTCGCCAGATTGTTGCTGGGCTGGTAGAGCTGGATATGAAAATGGAAACGGACTCTTTTGACTGGCAGTGTACATTTGGGGACCCGTTTGTTTTATTGAATAATTTTACTGCGCTTTTCTTTAGGAAAAACACCTGTAAAGGATTTTGAAGATTTTGTATCAAAAGTGTGGGGTTTTTTTTTTTGTGGGGGGGGGGGTTGGTTCCTTCCTAAGAACAAACTGAATCTTTTGGCCTAAAGGTGCTTTTAACAGCTGAAAGTTTTGAGTGCTGACATCATAACAGGGAAACAGGATACATGAGCTTTGGCTTTGTTCCCAAGCTGAAACTTTTGTTAAGTTACTGCAAAGCAAATAAAGTAATTTAAGTAAAGTTGAGTGGTAGGTGTCCCCACGTTTTTGAGGTGAAGTGTACACTGCCAGTCAAAGGTTTTGGCACACTGAGATTTTCTCCATTTGCTCACTTAATATTTACTAAAAACATAAGCCATATTCTTTCCTACAAACACATTTATGCCATGTTCACCATTTGAGGTCCTTTATTAGCTTACATGAGGCCACCTAATATAATTATAACTATAATCTGGATCTCCAGATGAGTGTGAGATTTTTAATAAGCTATTAAATGCTGAAACAGTGCATTTAAAGTTAAAGGACAGTCTAGAATTTGACTGTGCATCCCCCACACAACTAGTTAATAGGAATCAGACATGCACAGTTACAGATTCTTTATATATTAAAAAGGAAACTTGTTTAATATTTTCATTTATAGTTGTTCACTCAACAACTTTCTACTGTTTAACAAGAATAAAAATCTGCAGTTCATGAAAGAAATCGATAAGTGGTAACAGTCTGTTGTGTGAAGAAGCTTTAGTCTGGTAGTGATTACTGAAGCTGTGAAACCAATGATTGTCGTCTGCTTGTATTTCAGTGCACTCTCCATGGGCCGGCCCCATTCGAGCTATGGCCATTACCGTTCCTCTGGTCATTATGTCCGCCTTCGCCACGCTCTTCACCGTCATGTGCCGCAAGAAACAACAAGGTGCGTGTTTCCTCTCCCTCCCTCATTAGTCAGGATCTGATTACCCCTAAAAACTCGCTTTTGTCCAGTGCCTGTAAGCCGAGCCGTGTAATCTCGCAGCGCAGACGAGGATTAATGGCTCACGAAATCTAAGCATTTGTACTCACAGCATTCTACTCTTGCTCTACTCGTGAGAGACAAAAGAAAACTCCTTGTAAGGCTGCTTGCGTGCAATGAATCTTGGGGAAGTGAAATAATTAACTTGCGCATGTTTGTGTTCTGTAACCACCAATTGTGCTATTATGGTTAAAGAGGTTGTCGGCCACTCGGGTTTAAAGGAGGTTCAGAGTTCACTGGTGTGAGACTGCGCCTGTCTGTTTGGACTTGTGTTGCCCAGAGGAAAAATATCTATTGCTATAAAACATATAGGTGATGTTGGGGATTTGTTTTTCTAGTCTATCCAAGTGAACTTTCATCATATGGTAATAATAAACATAGTGGAATTTTCTTAGATCCCCCTTTTTTCCCCCCACTGACTACAAATCTTTCCTGAGCCTGGTTCAACTCTCTTCTCTGATCTTCTCGAATCTCTCCGTAGAGAACATCTACTCCCACCTGGACGAAGAAAGTTCAGAGTCGTCGTCCCACACCACGTCTCTGAGCGCTGAGAGACCCTGGCCTCGGCCCAAAGTCTTCATCTGCTACTCCTCCAAAGATTGCCCCAAGCACCTCGCCGTCATCCAGAGCTTTGCCTTCTTCCTGCAGGACTTCTGCGGCTGCGAGGTGGGCTGTTCTCTGACCAGCTTACATCAGTTTGTTCTCTCACCAGCTAAGATCAGTTTGTTCTTGGACCAGCTTACATTGATTAAAGGCCTTGCAAGAATTACAGCTGGTGGAATGTGTTTCGGAAATTTCATGTTAAGGCACTGGACACTTGACAGTGAATTGGAAGTGATCTCAGAGTTGTGCTCACACTGCCACCTGCTGGTTGCTAGCAGCAGTGATGAGAAATAATTTCCTCTGGAATCAGGAGTGCTAATGGGGTGTTTGCCCCCCTCGTTGCTACAATATCAGCCTCTTCTCTTCTGGAAGGGCCTTACACTGGTTGTTTCTGTGAGAATTTGATTGCATTTAGCTTTAAGAGCATTCTTGAGGTCAGGTACTGATGTTGGATGGTTAGTTCTGGATAAGAAATGGGTAAAGTTGAGAAACTATGCTTCTGCGAACGCAGTTCCACTATATAGCCCAGTGTAGGGGACAGCTGGTGACCTAGTGGTTAGCGAGTTGGCCTGCGATCAGATGGTTGTGGGTTCAAATCCCAGGACTGCTAGTGCCACCACTGAGAAATGTTTGAGCCAGGTACATTCCCCACACACTCCTCCCTGGGCGCCGTTTTCCGGGCTACCCGCTGCTTCACTTGGTGAATGGGTTAAATGCAGAGAACGAATTTCACACGGTGTGCTGTGGTCTGTTCATGTATGACAAATGGATACCTTTTACACAATGACACCCCTTTAACTGATCCTTTGCATTGGATATAGTGACCTCGGAAATAGGCTCCTGCATCCCATTCTATTGTTGGTGCTTTGTACAAACGTGGATTTTAGTTGGTTGCATTTGTCTGCAATCAGTGCACCTTAAAGTACCTGAATTCACTCATTGGACATATCTTGATCAACTTTTGGAAATCTGTATGCCTCCTGATAAATCCTGTTATTTCTTTGTCCAGGTGGTGCTGGATCTTTGGGAGCATTTGGAGATCTGTAAGGAAGGTCAGATTTCCTGGCTGAGCCGCCGCATTGATGAGGCTCACTTCCTAATCACCGTCTGCTCCAAGGGCCTCAAGTACTTTGTGGAGAAAAGGCATCGCAAAGGCAAGGCTACCTCAAAAGAGAAAAACAAGGAACCCAAGCTCAGCCCGAACCCTGGAGATGTAAGCAGCAGAGACCTGTTTGTGGTGGCAACAGCCATGATCGGGGAGAAACTGCACGAGGCGAGGCGGAATACGTCTGAACTTTCCCGCTTCCTGGCCGTTTACTTTGACTACTCGCGCGAGAGTGACGTGCCCACCTGTCTGGGCCTAGCGCCCAAGTTCAAGCTGATGGAGCAGCTGCCCCAGATGTTGGCACAACTGCACTCGCGGCACCTCGGGCAGCTGCCCAGCGTCAGCAAGCGCAACTACTTCCGCAGCCGGTCGGGCCGCTCACTCTACGTGGCCATCTGCAACATGCACCAGCAGGAGGCGCAGGAGCCCGACTGGTTCGAGAGGCAGCTGATGCCACCCCCGCCTCAGATCGATCCCAGCAAACAAGAGAAGCTGGAGAAGCTCGACTCTGGGCTTGTTCTCAATGAAGTGGTGCTGAAACGACCCTCAGAAAGTGAGTGTCCCATCAAAAGCAACGCCCTCATCCTGTCTGCAGTGCCCAAGCTGGGGGTTTTCTCACTCTCAGGCCTGCCATTGAGTTCTGCCCAGGCTGAAATCGGGGAGAGCTCAGCATCAACTTCGTCATCGTCCAGCCACGAGGCGAGTGTTTCTCCACAGTCTTTTCACATGGATGGCTCAGCGAGCCCCACAGAAATGCCTAGAGACTCTGGAATCTATGACTCTTCCGTGCCCTCCTCAGAGCTGTCCATCCCTCTGATGGAGGGGCTTTCTCCAGACCAGGCTGACTCGTCCTCTTTGGCGGACAGCGTGTCGTCTTCCTCTGGGCTCGGTGAGGCTTTATTTGTCCCAGTTTGATTGTTTCAAGTGGAATATTTCAATTTCTAATGACTTTCCCTGACACAACACTTGCTAGACAATGGAATTTTGTTCATTTGCATACATCACAATATATCAGCGTGTCTGAAACCACATAAGCACACAATCCTTGAATCAGAAAACTTCAGCATCAGAAGACTTTATTGATTCTGCTTAATGTTTCAGTTTCACAGGCACATGGAGACACAGAAACAAGAACGATAAGTCCAATAGAAAATGCTCTATGTGAAATGCACTATGCCATATACACAAATGTTGGGGTATTAATACTATAGATATAGAAAAAAAGTACAGTTATGTGAATTGCTAGTAGCACAAATAGTGATTCGAAGTCTGTTGTACATAACAGAGATCAGTAGTAGATCAGTAATACTGATGTTAGTAGTGATATTTCACATGGTAAGACTATTTAACATAATAATGAATAGTAATGAAATGATGTGGCACACAATAAGAAAACTGCACACGAAACTCCACATGGTACGACTGTGTTTGCACAGTTATAATTGGTGGCTTAAAAGCTTCTACTACATACATTTTGGTATTTGTATTTCCCTTAATGGCCTTTCCACTCAGCCAAAGACCTCAACAAGCTCCTCATGTGGCATTCATCTCAGAAATGGTGTCTAATTGCAAATCATTTGCACTGATGCATTCATAGTTGCTATAAGTATTGATTTAATGTGTTTGCTGGGATTTTAGTGAGAGAACTTCACTTGCAATGCTTTTGCTTTTCACTGCGGGGCAAATAAATTTAAAGACCAAAGTTTTAAATTACATATGTATATACACCCACCTAAAGGATTATTAGGAACGCCATACTAATACGGTGTTTGACCCCCTTTCGCCTTCACAACTGCCTTAATTCTACGTGGCATTGATTCAACAAGGTGCTGAAAGCATTCTTTAGAAATGTTGGCCCATATTGATA
>JBBPDB010000134.1:5936892-5955144 GCA_037974465.1 Brachypetersius altus
ACCTCAGCGGTGCCTAGCGGTCTTGGGGATCGAACCCGGACTTTCTGGTCGCAGGGCAGATGCCTTAACCACTAGGCTACCCAGCTGCTATATATTGAGCAGAAGATACACTGATTCCACAAACTGCGCATCCACAAACTTCATGACACCAAGATGGAAAATACTGCAGACGTGGAGCAAAATCAAGTAGTTTATTTACATTATATTGTTGTAATATAATTTTTTACATCTTTACTTGTGCACGTTTGTGCACGGGTGCACATTTTTTTGGACAGCGGCCTTACCCCATAGGTTACTGCCTCTTTGGATTCACAGATCTACACAAAAAACCTCTTTGTGTCACAGAAGTGTTGGGCTTTGCCAGTTGTAATCTAGTCTGCTGTAATTTCCTAAAAAATTTTACTTGGTCAAGTTCAGGTAAATTGCAGCATCTTTTTCCCGTGATTTTGGCTTGCGGTCACACTTAACCTCTTCCCGTTCAATTACTGTGAAACGCTGGTGTAAAAGTGCACGTGTGAAAGGGGCTAAAGATGAGAAGTCGTCTGGATAGAAACACCTGATCCCAAAGGAAGAGTGCAGCTGTGTCCCACACTGACCTCCAGTGTACCTGGTTTCCCCCCTTTTAATTCTTTCTTTTGAAACACATCTGACTCCCGGTCAGATTTTAACCATGTTCGTGCTTTTGGATTCGGCCTCAGTTCACTCCCCCTACAAATCGCTTTGACACCAGCTGGCATGCTCCGATGGCTCCACAGACATGGAGTCTGCCGCCTACAGCTGCCAACACAAACAAGCTCGGGGCCTGGCACCTCACACTCCGAATGGCGCTGGAACAAACACACCCCTACTTCAGGGTTAAACGATCCTCGGCCCTTCTGCCTGCTCTGGCTGCCAAATGCTGCCGGAGGGGAAATCTCCTCGCCCTCCGTGGGGTTTATTTATGAACCGAGCTGATCGTGACTTTAAACACAACCTCCGTGCAGAGTGCTATCATTAAACATTTGGAGCAGAAGTCGGTCAGATAATCAGATGTTCTCCCACTTCCAGTCCACCTTGTGCCAAAAAGACGTGCTGTCGTTTTTCATCCTGTGGCATTCTCTCTCCTGCAGAAAGCATTCTTTGTCTTTCCCTAAATTACCCTGGGCATTTCACCTTTATATATACAGTACATTTATTACTTATGGCACAAGTCTCAGGCACATTCATAATGTACCATATTTTAAAGCCTTCATTAGGGAGGTCAGATATGGGCTGTCTACACAGCAGTGAATGTGAATAACAGGGAGGGTGTGGGGAAGTAAAAAGTAAGAAAGTAAATGTACATACTAGATCGTTTAGTAAAGGCTAAAATGTGCTTTACCAGCCATGCCATAAAGACACATGGACCATGATTCCAAGCTCTCCATGACATTTCAAAACTGTTGACCAGACCCCTAATTACATGTTCATTATGAAGAGGAAAATATGTTAATTTCTAAATAAATGTGCCTGCTTCATTCTGAAATGTACATGCTAAATCATTTTGATAGTAGCATCCAAAATGTGCTTTCTCAACCATGTCAGAAAGACACATGGACCATGATTCCAAGCTCTCAATGCCATTTCATGACAGTGGACACTGTCTCAAGTCCAGCCCCCTCATTACGAAGAGGAAAAACATGTACATATTTTTGAATAAACCAGCGAAATTTTTCTAAATAAAATGTAATGGTCCAGTGAATTGATTGACAGTACTGGTTAACTTACTTTACGTTACTGGGGCTAATGTTAGCTGGTGTTATCTCGGTAGCAACTGTGTTATCATGTGTAGCTAGGATGTACAATCATGGGAGAAAAGACCACCTATCTACTCCTCACAGCAACCAGCTTTGAACCCAATACACATTGACTAAAGATTTCTCTGAAAGTTAACAGAACATGAAATGAATCCTCCAGCAGATCTGTCTTCTCCCCTAAGCTTCTTCGCCTGGTCTACATTTTTCAGACATTTTAGAAATGCCAGTTGGAGATATAACTAGATGTTGTGCCTCTGAAGAGCTATCAAAGCATTTCAGTGCCAGCTTTATCTCACCTTGTCCTTGGTTGTCCTCGCAGGATTAAAGTTATGAACATGATTGGTGACTAAAGGCTGTTTGTTTTAAAGGAACAGGGCATGGCTTTGTAAATGTAGGTCTACTTACTCTTGATCATACAAAGCACAGGTGTTATACCCGAAGTCACTAGTTTACATATATCCACCACCTTTTTTGCCGTCTGGTCATAAGTGTTATAGTCCTGTTATAATTTTGGTTTTGTTTACATTTTCCACATTACTACCAGATCTTGATATCCTCTGGTAAGCTTGATATCCCCAAGACTACCCTTGTAAAGGGTTTATGAATGATTTATAATCAGGTTGTTAATTAGGTTGTAAACAGTTTATAAATCATTAATAAGTAGTTATAAATAAGTTATAACTGGTGTCATACATTGATGCAAGCTCACTACTTGGTAAGATCTCAGATGTTGCTTGTTCCTTAGCATATCTTGTCCCTTGTTTAGGCAGAATGTTATAACTTGTTTATAACTGCTTATTAATGATTTATTAACTATCTAATTACCTGATTATAAATAATGTATATTATAAATAAAAAGGTAGTCTTATTTAATCGTGGTAGCCGTTTTCTTTTCTTGTGTGGAGGTTTTGCATTTGAAAATTTAAAAATACAATGTGTCTTCCAAATTCATACTGTATATATATTGCTCTGTGCACAGTACAGTTACTTATGTTCCATAATAGGTATTCTGTTTCTATTCTTCTTCTATAGAGTGCTTTCATGGAATTTCTTAACATGCACTTTCAGTCTGGTATTTTATCTGCCGTCCAGCTCGGACCCGCTTTTAACATTGAACTGCCAATAAACATTTCGTCTCCAGTCAAAGAGCACAACACAGTTAGGCCCAGGCTCAGCTACTGGCTTCCATACAGGGAGCAGATCTTTTTCATCTGGAGCTCTCATTATGTGTTATGGTTTTCCTGCTTTCTTGTTTGGGTTAGCTTGATGCAAACCAATACACCCCTCCTACTCAGTGCTGGTTTACTTTGGCAGCTGAGCCTGGATAAAATCAGATAGCTATTGAAGAAGAGGCCTTTCATCGACCCTTCTCAAACCTGCGTACCGAGCAGCTAGCACGAATATTTGTTTTTTCGATCAGCCGGAAGGGATAAATGAAGCGATTTGATAAATATTTGGCTGAAAGTCATTCAAACTCATTCACACACTAAAGTCCTTGATTCCTTAAACAGATGAGCATAAAGTGAATCTTCTGTGACGTCCCAGTTACGCATTTTCAGGTGTCTCTAATTTCTCCTGTCCACCCAAAGCGACTCACCTCTTGCAGAGTCATATGTTCGCCTTATATTTAACATCAGAATGCACTGACCCAAGATTAATAAGGCCCCTCATTAATCTTCGCCAGCTTTAGTTCCTAAGCATGACCAATCCGCGATAAGATTTGTACGATATGGGTCAGATGGCCAGAGAGCTTTGTCTGTAGGGTTTGGTTTCCTTTCTCCTGATCACAACGGTCCTTGGCAGGAGTTTCTCTCGCGTGACTGCTGGAACAGACCACCTCTGGACCTGTTCTCGCCGCTCCAGGCTTTTCCATCTGTCCCCTCTTGACCATGGACATCCAGTCCTCCTGTCTGGCTCCCCATCAAAGGCAGGAGCACTTTGTCAGCCGTATTGTGGATTAGCAGCCAAGTTGCTGTGACTGGGAAGGAATTAGGCCTATCTTTAACAAAGGCCTGTGATGGAGATAAGGCCAGTCAGGCCCAGCGACATCTGAAAGATCATAACAAAACATAATTTTCTCTGCCAGCATTTCACGTGAGCCCTAGTTAACTTTGTTTGTGCAGAGAAAACACGAGGGCCTTCAGGTCTCTGGGATTTAAAATGACTGGCTGTACTGTGGAAGGCTAACCTCAAAACACCTTTGAACGCAAATGAACTCGAGATGAAGGATAGAAAAGCAGGGAAGCATGTATTTGCACTTTCTATAATTTGGATTTGGTGTGACCTTTTATTATATCTGAGCAGGTTTCCTTTTTAGTAGTTTGACTGTGACTCATTTTGAAAGTGTTGTTTTGTATATAATTGGTGGAGATAATGAGATGCTACAGTGTTTTCCATGAAAACATTAGTCTACCTTCCAAAAATGCTACCTTCGGCTGTTTTCAGGCAACATGTAACATTACTTTTGGTTAGGATAACCTCCTGGAAGCCTCTGGCACACTCTGTCTCTGATTAAACTCGTCGTGAGGAAGTACTTTTGGGCAGGCAATGTGGAGGATTGCCAGACAAACAAACTGTTTTGCAAAAAAAACACAGAAACACAATGCCTTGTATTTGTCTGAATGCCGGCACCAGGAAAAAAATAATGTTGCATTGAATTTACGTTTTTCAAATATGTGCATTGGTTCCAGATACATCAACACAGTTACTGTCATTCATTTTGCGTACTTTTGGCCAGAACTGTTGTTGTGATGTTGTGATGTATTTTATTCATGTGGAATCAGTCTAAATATTTGAATCAGTTCAATTCAAAGCTATGCTTTTTTCCAGTTCGGTTTTATTGGAATCACATTTCGAAAGAGCGCAAGAGTTTATGGTCTGCATCATCAGCGGCGAGTTTTTATGGAATTTTAACACGGCACGAGGATTGCGAACTGTCTGTAGACCAGTTAGATCAATAAGACGCATCCAAAAACCCACACCGTGTTTACATGACAACAGAACAGCAGTCAACTGGTCTTCTGTCAAACTACACACAGCATGTAAACCTTGAGCTACTGGTCATTTTGTCAGGCCTGAAAGTTAATTAATTGGAATTCAAATTAGTAACACTGTTGGTCAGAAGAAATTTAAATGATTGTTTACTTTATTTCAGTGTGCGGCATCTGTGAGAAGAAGGTCTTTGAATCAGTCTAATACCAAACTGACATCTCCCTTTATTCGAAGGGCAAGCTTAATACCGTCTTTTAACAAATCCTAGCTTCACAGGTGTGGTCTGAAATTTTGTATGCTTCTCAGATGCTTTGCCAGTGTCGGATTTTTACTACGCTTTGAGATTTGCTTTGGATTTCAACATCGTAACATAACTTTCTTTAAACCATTCAATGCAAGGCTGTTAGATGTACTTGTTTGGCCTGACTGGAAAAAGGACATCAGGACTTTGATTACCTCTCTTGTCCAGATGCCGCTCTGCATATTGCTTTGTATGATGATAGAGAGAGAGAACTTTTCGATGGTCTTCATTAGTGTTCAGGTTTTTCAGGTTGAAGGCTTTTGAACATTGAGTGCTCTTGAATGTTCACGCCACTTCAATTCCTCATTCAGTAATGAATGGTTTCATCACTATGTGGATTGCCATTCCGATTTCCCCATCTTCAAGCCAAGGTAGAGCAAACATTGTATACGAGTTAATTTAGGCTTCATTCACATCATACTTATAAATCAGTACATGCTTCAGTGGCGTTTCTGCTGCTAATTTACCCTTCCATCATTTGACATCTTGTTTTGATCCATCTTCTCGCATTGCCTGGTATCCACACTGTTTGCTTTAGAAGGAGATGCAGTGTGGGTCGATGTTGATGCCTCAACACCTGGAAACTATTGCATGACCCTCAATCACACAGATAATTGACTTAGTGCAACAATGAAGATTTCGTGTGGAATACAACCAAAGCAATTGCAAAGATGGCTGCCATCTGGAATAATGGAGAATTTGAAAATGGAATGGCGTCTCGACTAGGTGCAAATATTTGCTACCACACCACGGCGATTTCATTATGCCCGAAACCAAAATGCCTGAAAAACCATTGCATATATTTTAAATGTAAATACAGGGTCAGGCGGCATGATCTTATAAATAAATAATTTAGTGATTATGGTCCAATTAACTGTTATTATGATATAATCCCTTGTCTAACTTCTCTGGCTGTTTTTATGACACAGTTTACACATAGATTAAAGTTTACTGTTTCCCATTAATTTGAGTCTGTTTTACAGCCTTAACTTCAGGGTCAACTAATGAGTGAATGTGAGCCAAAGTTTTGATACTGATATTTGTTATTGGGAGAAAAAAATAAGACATCACTGCAGCAATATTCAGTTTCTCAGGTTTTATCTTTTCTAGGTGCAATTGTTGAACTGAACAGCATTGCCTTAGTTATTTTTTCTTATTTTCTTCTGACAAACTTCTAGCAGTGTTTTACCATCCAACTGGTCACATTGTTTTGTAATCTGCAAATGGCAAAAATAAGGACTCTGAATGTAGTCTGTATATGGGAAAAATGAATGGTGTTTGTGAAAGTCCGTCCTTTTTGCATTGTGTGGTAATCAAAGTTATTCATATTCCAAAGCTAATGTGTTTTGTCCTGTTATTGTCATAAACAAAATTATAGGGGTCCCAGTCATATTTACATGTTTTCTTGATTTTCTATTTTTTCCAGTAATCTCAACAAATAAATAGAAATTGTGCACTACAGTGTGTTCCACCTAGAACAATGGTGCACAACTCCAGTCCCGGAGGGCCAGTTACCAGCACGCTTTTCTGATTCATGTTTGCGTGGGGTAAATATCAAACTGTGTTGAACATCCACCCTCCAGGACTGGGGTCAGATGCCCCTGCTGCAGGGGAAGCATATATATTTTCACTGAGTGTCTATCATTATTTAACTGGGTGTGTTCATGCTTTAATATAACGACTATACATTTTCCTCACTGAATATCACTGAACTGCAAGGTTATGTATTCATTCAGAACCGGAATAAGAAAACCTAATTGGTCCTGAATGAAACTTGCTTATGGTACAACTGCACAGACACAGAGACACACAAGACAATATAATATACAGTAGCAGTCCAAATAAAACTCATGTACGCATAGGAGCTACACTACATGGACAAAAGTACTGGGACACACCTGTATTTCAGGGTTTGGACTAGGTCTGCTACTACCACTGTCGCCGTCACCCTTGGCTTGCTCATCAGATGCATTTCATTCACACACATTCGTACACACACATTTAATTCATTTTGTAAAGCTGCTTTGTGACCATTGTTAAAAGTGCTATATAAATAAAATTGAATTGAATTGAATTGAATTGAAGGGCCAGCATAATGCTTCAGCAGACCAAGACATTCTGGGCAACAACATGCTTCCAACTTTGTTGACAGTTTGGGGAAGAACCTTTTCTATTCCAGAAAAATGTCTGTGCCCCAGTGCACAGAGCAAGCTCCATAAAGACATGGCTGGATGAGTTTGGTGTGGGAGAACTAGAGTGACCCACACAGAGTCCTGACCTCAATCCCATCCAACACCTTTGGGATGAACTGGAACCAACATCAGTGTCTGACCTCATACATACTCTACAGATACAGCTGTTATAGCTGTAAAGGGCCATATTAAAGTATATGTATTTGAATGCAATGTCATTAAATTCCCTGTTGGTGTAATGGTCAGGCGTCCCAGTACTTTTGTCCATATAGCGTATTTTGATATTTTGATTTGATAGCAACACTATTGCTATTTCAGAGTAGTTTAGAGGTTTGTGAAGGTAACTTTATTAAAATGTTTGATACTCTGCAGCTCTGAAAAGAAGGCGGAAGACTCTTCAGGCTGCTGAACTGCATTTAAACTCCTCACTCAGGCTGCTTGGGGCTTAAACACATGGAAACATGTTTGGACGTCTTGCTGTTCCATTTTCCCATTGGCTTAGTTCATACTTTTTGAGACTTAATCCCCGAACTGATGATGTTTCCCTGTTGCGTCATCTCTGGTACGTGGCAGTCTGAAATATTGTGCTCGGCTCATGACCTGAACGTACAAATGCTTGAGTCGCCTCAAGTGCTAAGTCACGATTCATGTGTAACCACAAGACTAAGCAAACGGTATCTGTCTGACTGATACAGTTTTACACATATTGTAAACATGATAAAGACATATGGCCCTGTGAATCGTGCAAAATGGAATGAAGCACAGCTAAGAGCGATATGGACAAAAGTATTGTGACTCACCTCTTAATTATTGAATTCAGGTGGCCCCTTACGTCCACTGAAGGTCATGCTTAATGCTTCAGCATAGAAAGACATTCTGGACAACACCATGCTTCCAACTTTGTGAACCCAGTTTGGGGAAGAACCTTTTCTATTCCAGCATGACTGTGTCCCCATAAAGACATTGTTGGATCAGTTCAGTGTGGAAGAACTTGACTGGCCACACAGAGCCCTGACCTCAACCCCATCCAGCACCTTTGGGATGAACTGGAACAGAGATTGTGAGTCAGGCCTTCTTGTCCAACATCACTGCCTGACCACATAAATGCTCTACAGCAGGGGTCACCAACCTTTTTAAACTGAGAGCTACTTCACGGGTACTGAGCCATACAAAGGGCTCCCAGTTTGATACACTAGATCAGAGTTTACCTAAACTTATAAGTATGTGTATAAAAACATGTTTTAAATTTTTGTCATTTTCATTTTCAAATCTATATAAATGCAAAAGGATTAAATTAAATGTTAATGCTGTCACATGCTCTACTTTTTCACATATCACTGATTTATTTTATTGATTTTATTGCATGCCCCTTTTGAATGAGTCCTAAACTGTACAACAGATGATCAGATGGCTCTGAGAGCGATCAGGGCAGGTCCACAGCCCTCACGCAGGAAATGCTAGCAGGAAGCCTTTCTTATTTCCAGGAAGTTTCACAGGGATTTCCCAGCTTCCTGTTCTCACAACAAGCATTAGCATGCAAACTTATTATACTTTTTTTGGATTTAGTTTTTTTTTTTTCTTCATTATTCACTTACATTTGGAATTCTATTAATTATCTGTTTTTGAAGCATTGCATCATGCATCAGCTTTAGGACGGTTAAGGGCATTCACATTAAAAACATACTAGTAAAATTAGCAACTTTAATGTAAAAACCTTTGCTTAAGCTGAATAATTGTCTAACTTGCTAACAATTTACTATTAGACATTTACGTTTATGGCATTTTGCTGACGCTCTTATCCAGAGCGACGTACATCAGTGCTCAAGCAGTTCACATCGGTTTCTTTAACCTTTAAACAGCTTAAAGCCACGTTATTTAACCGAAATACTGCAAAACTGGAACAACATAAGAAAAGTCAAGAGAAGAGAAAGGAAGGTTTTCTCTACAATATGAGCTGTAGACTGCCCATATAAAGCATTACATATGCATGGGATTAAACATTTTTATTTACATTTACGGCATTTATCAGACGCTTTTATCCAAAGCGACTTTCATTAACTTCCCTAACTACAGGGGACAGTCTCCCTGGAACAACTTGGGGTTAAGGGTTTTGCTCAGGGACCCAGTGGTGGTGTGCTGAAGGTAGGATTCGAACCCATGACCTCATGAGCCGGAGGCAAGTATCCTACTCACTAAGCTCCTCCAACCCCCTATTTGCAATCGTTAATAAGCAGTTATGAAATGACTGCAGTGAACCGTTAGATCTGATGAACATGAATATCTGATTGCAGGTGTATTGCTCATTGATGGAGTATCTGGCAAGATCTAAACTTTAACAGTATAGTTGACTGTGGAGTCATTATTTGGCAAGATACAGCCCTTTACGCTTGTGTTATATCTGCTTAATAATGATTAATAAATGATTATAACCTAAATTATAAGCTGTGTTTACCATGCAACTATTGATAAGCATAAAGTGGCACCAAAACCTAGAGCCCTCGGTTTAAAAAGGAGGACTGACCTGCCTCCAGCACAATTAAAGGGAAATCAGTGAATCAGTTCTCTCTGCTCAGGACGTCTGAAGGGGTCTTGACGCAACCCGCCTTAACGACAAACATAAACAGCAAGCTTAGCCACTGCTCTGCCCCGATATAGCACTGCTGCAGCTTCCCTTCTTGCACATCCTGTTTGTCGCACTCAGGCCCTGTCTCCTTTAGTGCGCGCACACACACACTCGCACACACCTCAGTGTGTCTTGTGCCGGCTAATGGGTGAAGGCTAGTCTTTGCGGCCCACGTTGGAAACGTTCTTGGCGCAAATTTTAAGGATTGATTCAGAGGCTGAGGAACATTGCAACAGTTCCTAATGATGGGGTGCTGCCTTTTCGTTAATCAGGTGAGTGGAAGGATGTGACTGGTTGCTAGTTCAGTTCTTAAGATTGTTATGTAATGTCCCCCTGCATGCAGTGCATATGCAGAAGATGCAAGGCTGCTGTTTAATTTCATTTTTTGATAAGATATCCATAGTAGATCCACCTTTCAGAAGAACCATTTTTGTAAATGAATGAAACCAATGAAAAACAAATTAAAGCACCTCCAAATAAAGCAGATGTTCTGAACCACTTGAAGGTTTCCTCAAACACACATCCAAATCGAGATCTATTGGGAAAACTTTTTTTTTTTTTTAAAGTATTTTAAGTTTAATTTTAAGGTTAAACAAGAGTGACTCAAAACAGAGATGAAGAAGAGTGAGTTCTTAATCTCTGTTTTGAGGTATTTCAAGTGTAACTTCGTTTACATACTCATTATAAGTGAATTTGAAATGTCGTCTCAGCTTGTGTGTGGATATTATATTATGAATGTTTTTTATGGATAAAAGGGTCGGCTTGTGGAAACTTTTGGACACTTTTCCGGTTCTCATAGCTGGTCAGTACAAACTGAACTGTCTCACAGCCTACTTTGGTTTAAATGAAGTTCATCCTGACGTGTTCCACAGATAATGAAAACAATCTTTTAACGTCTCATAAGTTTAAAAGAAAATCATGTGATGAAGTGAATCTTGCACAGAAGGGAAAATGAATCTGAGTCACAGACATGTCTATGGTATTTAATACATCAAGAGATCAATACTAGGATTAGCAACAAAGACTATGGGAAATTACAGACATGTGTTGTCATGCAGCCAAGAGAGAAACAACACATTTCTTGGAAACTGCCCCTCAAACTAAAAGTAAAAGTACAAATAAAACTCCAGAAATACTCAGAAAATTTTTAGTACTAAATATACTATGCTATATGCACAAAAAGCAGTGGGCAGTGAAAGAAGTGGATATAAATTTTCTGCATTCACAGAAATGTCAATGTATTTGGAAGCAAAATAGGACCCATTAGGCCACCTCATGGACTTTTATTGTAACTTTATGAAGAATAAACATGTTGTACCTAATGCCTTCACAGAATGACAATTAGTGGCCATGTCTTCTACATATGATTTTTGAGAAATCATTATATGTTCAAAAGTTTTTAAACAGGTGCTCATCCTACATTTTTCTGACATCAATGGCATTACGAGTTTTCGTCACCTGTATGCTGGTGTAACAGCTTTTACTGTTTTTGGAAAAACTTTAACTTTAAACTAGATGCTGGAACTTTACTGTGTGGGTTTGATTGCATTCAACCACAAGAGCATTAGTGAGGTTACTGGTGTCAAAGAATTATGATAATGGATCACAAACATCGCTCTAATTCATCCCAAAGGTACTGACTGGAGCGCCATCACTTCAGAGAACACAGTTCCACTGCTCTAAAGACCACTGATGATGGAATTGTATCCCTTTTTTGCAGCTGCTTTGCAGGGCATGTTGACCCTGTTGTCGTCAGTTCCATGGAGATTGTGCACAGCTGAACACCTGGATCAGCAATGGATGCATCCTCAGGGTGTATCAGTAAACTCTGATTTCAGTAAATATAACCGGTATAAACAAGCTAGAACTGGCGTTAGTTCTCCTACACACTCCCTGTTTGCTACTCTTTCTCACTGCGCACCACCACTCGGCCGCTCTCCGGAGTCCCTCCATCTGCGGGTTTTCCCCACCCACTGGTGGGCGGAGACTGGGTTCAAAACATCTTTGTTTCTAAAATCTTAAATGAAAGGAATTTTTGTTCTTCATATTTGCTAGTGATGCCATTTCTAAAAACCCAGTAGTGGTTATTTTTATTACATGTTTTTAAATTACAATAAGTTTGGTTCTACATGACATTGAAAGACCAAACAAATCTCAGCATGATGTCTGACACCTTCCATTTAAGTAGTTGTTTTGCCGTACAATAACAATCAGTTTCTGGCACAGATCTGTGCCGCTTCTAAGAGTAGTTAAATCAGCCAGTTATTATAAAAATCCTAAATGTAAAGACGTATCCAGGCTGGGACTATCAGCTGAGGTCTTAAAGGATTAATTTCTTCCAAAGTGCAGCAGACTTGGACACTTATCTGCATTTTACCTGCCTGAAAGGCAGTTTGGCACAGAAACAGGACTTTACTCCCCGAAGGACAGTTGATCTGCTTTCCCGGGGGATGGCAGATATAAACTGCTTTGTGCTTAGAGAGAAACTTCTGTGACCCAGTGCTAACAAATTCTACTTGTAGTTACTTGGGAATGCAGCTTTTGGGCACAGTCTCCACTCATATATTGGCCTTTTGACTGTGAGGCCTACAGCCAGCTCTTGTCTTTCTTTGACTCCGTGTAAGACCAGCTTTAAAAGCCTAACCAAGCAAATTCTAATATTGGAAGATGTTTTGTAGTGGCAGATCTCAGGCAATTAGTCAGTTAAGGCCCACAAAAACGGTAAACAGGCGAGTCAGAGTGGCTTTGTCTGGTTCTTGCTGCCTGAGAAAGAAAGGTATTGAATGCATTGACTAATTACGGCTGGACCAAGTCAACAGCGTCGACTTCCATTCAGTCCACTGACACCTGCTCAGTAGCACATTCCATCATGAATGTCCTCGAATTTCCTGTTGTTGTCGGTCTTTGGGAGTTATGTGGAGACGCACACCGGTAGATGAAGTGTCAAGCGATTTCTTTTGTGCACGCTCTTGATAGAGGAGCCCATGAACTAAACCACATATTTTACAAAAATGACCGGAACAAATGTCTAGTCCTGGCTCTCAGCGACTGCACCAGCTCATGTCGCAGGAAGCTGATTTTCAGAGACATCTGTATGCCCGTCTCTCCCAGACAGGCTGACACTTGTGTGAAGGATGCTCCAGGAAAATATAGAATTGTTGAGTGTTAATTAACTCCAAAAGTAAGTTTTGTAGCTGCTGAATATATATAAAGTCATAGTCTTTGTTTGGTGTGCATTCCTTAGGAAAGATGCTGGACATTTCTGACATTTAAGTAATATTAAAAATATGAAACTGTTGTTGAATTAACACACCAAATCTCATGTTTTCACAACATCTGATTGTTATCTTGATGAATTACATCACAATATGTTTCAATATGATTTCGAAGCATCTTGTGTCATTGATCAGCTGCATGTCTCGTTACAAACAAACACGAGCGTTATATAAATGGACCAGTTTAATTAGTGTGTGAAATGTTTAATAAAACCATTGTATTCATAGTTTCTGATAGTATTTTTGTATGTCAGTGTGACAATGCTGTTGCTCATTTACCCCTTGAGACCTTTTTTATGAGTTGTGATCATGATATTATGCCTTCGTCCATCACTTCATAGTGTTTGTGAGAGCAGCACTTCAGCCACTGAAATGAGAACAAGCTTTAACCTGTCTTTTTCAGTAACCTGATATATCATAGTGGTGTATCCAATGTCTGAAATGCTTATTCTTAACCTGGGTCGGTGTGTGGTGAAGTAGGGCATACGACAGAGAAACACCCTGAACAGGTCGCCAGTTCATCACAATTCATCGTTAAGGATATTTTTCAGCTCTACAATATTTAGTAAAAGTCTTCGGCATAAAGGTAATTTTTCGGCATCAATATTATTACTAATATTACTAAAAATTAAAATGACATTATACATTAAATAATGATTCAGTATATCTGTGTGTTCCTTGTGGAAGTCCAGTATTACTTGTAGTTTCCAACAGAAACCTGGTTTGACTCGACCAGTCCTTCATTGAATGAAATTAGGAGCTGCTGATGGAATTTCAAAAATCCAAACAACGACTGGAGGAACCGAGGAGGAATCTGGAACCGAACCTGTGTTCTCCTACTATTTGTAAAAAATGACCTATTTACAAATACTTTCTTGTTTGCTTGCATTTATTGTAATGTTAACTTTTCTAGTTGAAAGACACTTTATCATGCTGAGAAAAACAGCTTTAAACAATTTGCATAGGTGCCTTTTGCACAGAACTGTATGTTCGCATAACCACCTCTGGAGCAGAAAGCAAACAGGCCATTTAAGGTTTGAATGCAGCGATATTCTCCTCATCACTGAGGTGCGAATGCACTCGCTGCCCTTCGATGAGAAGCTTAGAGAGAAGGAAATATAATGTCTGCACCTGCTGTGCTGCCCTTCTCCTCACCTTCTCAATGACCCCCCCGAGGTGACATACAGGCACACAGAGAGAGAGAGAGCAACATAGAGCATGATGTCACCTTCACAAATCACACTCTCGCTCTCTCCAGTGAGATATCGCACTTGATGGAGAACGCACAGTCCTGAACACGGTTTTCTCATTGGAACTTCTTGTGCTTCTGTAGTTAAAAGGTATCATCATGCATCAGTCTGATTATTGAAATGTACTGATATAATTGATTTTATTATCATTTATCATAATATTAACAATTCTGGGACTATCTTTTGTGTGTATTTGAACCAAAATGCTTAAATTAAAGATTTCATTATGGAGTTAATCGTTTCAAAGAAAATAGAATCAAATTAGAGGTCAGAGATGTACAGCACTACTACAATAGTTGTGAAGTAAAGGTGGATCTACTGCATATTGAGAAAGAATCAGTAATATTATTGAGTAATTTTGGACCATTTTTGTTGCTCCGTTTTGTATTTTTACACAATACTGAGTGCAACTGGCATTTTCAGGAATGGAGATACAAGATTTTCCTCAGGTAGCGAGAGTTTGCTCTTGTAGAGGCTTGTCACAGGTGAAATAGTGCCAATTTTTTAAGCGATTCATCTTAAACAATCAAAATTCCAGTATAATCACAGGACTCCTTGTAGCTACCTTTTAACCTCAGGTCATGTGCAGTGCAGTTCTCCTGGCAAAATGTTCAACCGCTGTGGGAGGTGACCTGTATATGCACACCTATAAAAATAAAATGGTTTCCTAAAAGTTTCTTGGTTTGGATGTACGGTTGTAGGATAAATATTTAATTGCTATGTAACCTTTGTATTAGATTAACATTTAAACTACTTCTTCAAAACTAGGTCTCTATTTTAAGAAGCATCCATTGAAGAAATTTTAGAGTAAACAAAAGTAGTTCTTCTGTGGCATCTCTCCCAAGAACGCTTTTTGGCACCCTTCTTCCGAAGACTGCCATGGAAGATTTTCTAAACTGAGAGTCCCTTGAGAGGAATGTGTGTTTGTCTAAATGGAAGTGGTTCATTAAGTTTGAGATTCTCCAGCCTCTCTCAATTCCAGTCTTTTCTTTCCCTCTGGCTAAGACTTGGCCCTAGTTGCTCTGTGTGTGTGTATATGTGCGTGTGCGCGTGTCTGTGTGTGTGTGCGCGTGTCTGTGTGTGTGTATATGTGTGTGTTTGTGTGTGTGTGCGTGTGCGTTTGTCTGGGTCTGTGTGTGTGTGTGTATGTGTGTCTGTTCGTGCGTGCGTCTGTGTGTGTTTGTGCGTGCGTGTATATGCGCGTGTGCGTGCGTATGTATGTGTGTCTGTGTGTGTCTGTCTGTGTGTCTGTGTGCTCCCAGTGGGTGGCAATGGAAAAGCTGGAAGTCTTGGAGAAACTTCTGGGCAATGATGGTTAAGAGCAGTGATTCAGCAGCCAGAGATAGATCAGTAATGTGCAGGGATGGGACATGTTTGTACAGTACATCAGCTGTTCGCATTTTCACACCTGGAGTGTGGTTAGCGTGAGTTCAGAAGGTTGGAATTCATTGCCTTTGGCTTGTAAAACCCTTGGAGATATGGAGCAGAAGCTCCATCTATAAAAGGGTTAGGAAAAAGTGTTCAACCTCCTGATGTAGTGTGTTTTCTACAGAACATCAGTGGAGCTGCGTCCAGCGTCCACAGGAAAGGAAATGCAGCCTGTCAGACACTTTATCTCCAAAGTTCAGCCAACATTGTTTATGCATCACAGGGGAGTTTACTGTGGCTTCCTGTCTGTCATAAAGTTCACTCTTACTTACATTGGTCAACCTTACATTGGTGGTTCTCCCCCTCAGGTTAACGGTTTTGGTTTGTCATGTCTTTGATTTGGTTTCATTCTATGCGTGGTGCTGCGTTTCCTTTCAGTGTGAGGGTGGTGAGTTCCCAGCATGGTTTCTGAAGATCTGCAGACTTTCTATTGCACCAGAAAAAACAGTCCTGTGTAGGTGAACCAAGAAGACTTGGAGAAAATGGCCTTTCCTTGATCTAGCACTCTGATCTTCACGCCCTAAAAGACATCGATAATGGCCTGACTCTATTTGTTTGCAAGTCCAAAGCTCAGAGATCTAAACCGGTCACAATACGGACGTGTTGTTGTTGTTGGACGCAGGCGTTGGGTCATAGATTTCCTGCCATTATGACGAAGGGCTGTTTACATTGAGGCCATACAACCCATACCTGTGAGCGTATACCGCAGGGGTTGTGCGTGGGTCATAAGCACTAGACCAGCTCTCCACGCTTCACGTGTGCCATTGTTTAACTCCTCAGACTGACCTCGGTGTGGCCGTTGGGCCGGAGTGGGAGCAGGATGCAGAAATTGGCCCCTATTCAACGCTGGGAAATGCTGGTTGTCATGGAGAATAAACAATTACAGAGCAACAATAACACTCTAGACCCCTGTGTTGTACAAAGTCCTAAGCCAAGGGAAGCAGTGGATGGTATCAGTTTAAACAAACCACCCTATTAATGAACCGAATAAAAACTGGTTCCCCTTCTGCAGTGGCGAAGGAGGCCATAAAGCTGATGATCCATCCATCAAAGTATTCTCAAAGTATGATTAATGCCTAGTCAATGCATATTTATGCAGTCTCAAAACAGACGTCACTCCTAAATGTCAAGAATTATTCTCATTTTTCCATCCAATTTAATTATGTAATCATGTAATTATATATTTATTTACATAGGAACTCACACACAGAATTACAGTTACATTCAATTTACATTCTCAACAGGCCCGAGTAAGAAATAACGGGGCTGAGAAAGCAAAAATGTTGGCTGCTTTCTTCAGATTGATATCATTATTAAATATTTCCGCTCCTACTTTAACATGAATGTGGAATGATTAGGATCTTCCCTTTTTAAAGGATTTCTCCTTTAGTTTTAATGAGTAACCGGCCACTTGTGAGGGAGAATTCACACTGACCTGCACCATTTGTGTAGTGAGCGATTTAACGATAAGATCAAAAATGTAATATTGCAATACTTCTTTGTTAGGAATTTATTTCTGACATTTAATACGTTGGAATGGAAAAAAGACAGATTTACAAAAACAATTGACATTCATGTTTAAAAATTCCAAAAAATTGGAATGCAAATGAATTTTCTTCACTTTTCAGTATTATTATTTCTCACACCAAGTAGTGGAAAATATCGCAATATGTAACCCCCCATCTTTTTACTACAATCATGACTACTATCATCATGTTCTCCAGCTTGGCTTTTGTTTCTGTTGGTAAAATTGTTAACTTCTAAGAATTAGAGGCAAGTCTAACCTGGAATTTTGTGTTGTTGTTCATATTAAGCACATTTCATCATAATAGTATGTAAAAAAAGACAATTTACCCAAATGGATTCTTAAAAACGTATTGCTATAAATATAATCATTGTATTATATAATCATTGTATTATAGTCATGAAGGGGGAAAATCAAAAAACTGAATGAGAAATTAAAACCCAATGACAAACAATAAAAAACACAATAAGACGATAAAACAATAGTAATTAAAAAAAATACATGAAAATAATACGTTCATGAAAGAAATATAATATGAATAATCCAATCAAAACAGATTAATAAGAGCAATAAAGTAAGTTAATAATATATTAAAATCAGATGTAGCTGGCTGTCTGTTAGATGGTCCAGAAGTGCTGAAAGGACTGTTAAATATAATGCAGAGTGTTAGAGATGTGGTGGGATCTCAGGTTCTATTACCAAATGTACTGAAGTGCTGAAGTTGTGTCTTTAGTGTTAATCACCACAACGTTTGCGAGAACGTATAACCTGAAACTTTGCCAGTTTTCTGAACTCCTCAGGAGCGCTTATTCTACAGGGTGGGCTATTTTTATGGATACACCTTAATAAAATGGGAATGGTTGGTGATATTAGCTTCCTGTTTGTGGCACAT